>OMLI01018074.1:16520-31399 GCA_900302605.1 Rondeletia loricata
GTGTGCGTGCGTGCGTGCGTGCGTGCGTGCGTGCGTTGGATAACTTGGGGTGCAGGCAGGGACTTCAGTTGGGCAGGAGCCTGGTGTGCTGCATTCAGCAGAGGTGCGGGTGTAGGGGGGGGACCACAATTGGGCAGGTCTTTTTGTTGCCCAGAGAACAGACCATGGTTTCCTGGAACAATGCAGCTGATGAGAGGCTCTCCAAGGAAAATAAGGCTCTGACATCATGGGTTCTTAAAGCACACAGCTGAGCCAACACGCTCTCCTGCTATAATCAAGGCTCAGTGAATTTCCACTGTCGACTGAAATTGGGGAAGAGGGAGAATCTCCTCCAATGGGCTTAGACACTTTTTTACATGCTTTAATCTAACTGTTAATATTATCATTGTAGTACAAGGCTCATAGTGTAGTTTCCCTTTCACAGCTGGTCTTGGCTCACAGTACACGGATCAAATGACTCTGAAAGTGACACCAGACTACTACAAATACTGGATATTGGGATTAGAGACAGTAATGTTGGTCAATAATGCTGAGTTGACAATATAGGAGCAATTGAGTCTCTAGTTTAAAGCAGGAAACTGAAATCCAGAGTGTGCTTTTGAAGAAAAGAAAAAACTGGATGAAAACTGATGAAGCCTCCCAACCACTTTTCCTCCAACATAACCAAGAGAATAAGTAGTAAAATTGGTGAGTGTAGTAAAATAGACCACAAGGTCATTCAAAAGACAATTGTGCGCTTAAGTTGAGGAGTTGAAAAGTGTGGAGAGATTGTATTTCAGGGCTCGGTCCAAAATCTGTGTCCTCAGATGCTCTGAATCCTGAGTGCACACAGATCAATGGGAAAAGATTGTGTTCTTTCCAGAACCTTCCTGTTTCTTGAGGTTATTCAAACATCTTTGTATTGCACTTCTTTATTCACTGTGTCGCCGTGTAATCCCAAGTTAGGTAGCATAGCTCAGAAGATAAGGAGAGTGTTTTTAATGTATCCTGAGCTTTTTATAATAATTGCAACTGGATGATACATCCGTATTCGCATTGATAATTGGCTTATTTTTTATGGCTTGGTTACCCACCACTGCCCAACCTCCTCTGCACACAATTTCTCTCTGATTTATTTGAACTCGAAATCTTGCAAGCTTGCACGCTGCAATTGGACCATTAGGGCGAGATAATTGATCCTGTATTAGTCATCGAGAGGGATGAAATAACATCCAGGATGGCTGGGCCGGGACCTTGCCAACCACCCTGCTCCTCATTTCAATCTCTAACATCCGCTGAACACCGGCCAGAGGGCCAATTTATCAATGCAACGGGCTTGACTGTTGTCCTATATATCCATTAAAAAGTGCTGACAGTGAATGAGAGCTCAGCGCTGTCACTGCGAGCATCCTCCGAAGAGCTGAACACGCAGCTCTCTCCTCAGGGAACACCACGCCCCCACTCTGTTTGCCTGTGCAGAGCCTGCCACCTTTTAGGAAGTATCACTTTGTCATTCAGCGCACAGTACGTTCAGTCGCATTCTGGTGCACAGAGCCTCAGTTTGAGTTATGGCTTCATCCATAGCCAAAACAGTCCATGCATTATAGGATTTGCACATGCTTAGTAGAGACAAAACTCTGCTTTGTAATTATCTGCTGTTATGTGTCTGAATCCACAGGGTTTCTCATGAAGCATGTCTCATTCTGCAGAGCGTTTACCAGAGTGATTTTGTGTAATAGGGAGAATAATGTCTTTACAAGATGATGATGCTTCCCCAGTATGTGTGCATTGCATGAAAGAACTCACCAGCCATTGACAAGTAATGTTGACAAGTGGTTTATTCAGCAGGAATGGTGAACAATTTGTCAGTATTTTAAACGTTTTCTACAGAAGGCAATCGAGCACCATAAATAACAGCGCTTTAATCAAACAGCTTCTTGGACAGTGAGCTTATGGAAATGGCATTTTCTCATTAAACACTTCATAGAGTCATGAAGTCATCATTAACTCCCACATTTTAGGTTGTATTTGATTTGAGACTGTTGATTAATTATTTTGGACAAGTGATGAACAGAAGATGGAAGATTCAAAGTCAAATGATTCAAAGTTGGTTGCTGTAGCTTTATTTCAGGGACCAGAGACAGTGTCTGATGGGCATATTGTAGCTGTAGTGCAGTTCAAATGGGGATGGCACAAATTAATATGTTATGATCTGGCCAACAGTTTGGTTGACAATATAATAATGTTGAGTGAGGCTTCGTTTTCATCAAAAAGTCTTTGGTATGTGGGAGGACCAGAGTGTTTTTGCCAACCAGCTCCTTCTTTTCATTTCAGTCGCCAGGTCAACTGATAAGAGGATTTGTAAGGAATGGATATCAAAGCACATGCACTAATTCCCATCTGAGAACCGTTGAGCATAATAGATAAAAAGCACTTTTAAATGAATTGGTGAAAGCAAGATTTAATCGACTGTGTCACTAACGAATGCATGTTTTTTGGACGAAACAAAGGAAACTGTTCAGTGAGGTGCATGTACACATACATCTCAGGACAGACAAAAGCACACCATGACTTTTAACAATCTTAATACAATTGGAAGATCACAGTTCACAGTACTTTTGTCAAGTTATTTGGCATAGGGATCTATATTGAGAAAATAATTTAAGAACAGTAGAAAAAATAGCATTCTGCCTTCTTGGGACCACAACATGATATTTTTTTCGATGCATTCACAGATTTCACACGGATACATTTACTCGCTTACACTACTACCTAATTGAAACGGCTTACAAATAAAAACTATTAAAATGGTGGCCACAAGGCTGTGCAAAAGGGAAGACCTCCAATGTAAGCCCTGCCATCTCTCTGTCTTAGCCATCTCTTGCAAGTAACAAACTACAAAATAGCACCATTATACAGTGGATAGGATTTTCTTAATACAGTTTTGTTATATGAAACCATCATGTACAATGAATGATAGTAGAAGAATGCATAGGATAACATAAATGGGAGTACTGTTTGATTATACACAGGCAGAGGAGGCAGAGCCAGAGATGTCTTGGGAGGTTACTGGGACAATTTGACATGTCATCCACATGGAGGCTTGTGCAAACAGCCGTTACCGTCAATCCCCATGCAAGGACTTCTCAGAACAAGCTTTTCATGGAGCTTCTGTGTGTCTGTGTGTCTGTGTGTCTGTGTGTGTGCTTGAACCTTGCTCACGGTTGCACAACTCTCATTTACACTGTGGGTGTTTGTGTGTACGTGTGTGTACTGTGTTAGCGTGTGTGCCGTATCTCAGAACTCAAGAGTATTGTTCTCGAGTGTCATTTTGGTTTGCCATATTCACCGAATCGTTTCTTGAGTGTACTTTGTCGTGGATGCTGTGGCGTTTTGTCGCGCTGTCACCATGACAGAAGGTAATGCAGACCAAGTGACTTCTGAAGTAGCAAAGTTCTCGGCCTCCCTAAACTAACAGAATAATACGGGCCAAGATAAATCAATCATTAATCTTCCCCATCTACGTGGCTATTGTCGCTCTGTCTTCTGCATTAGGCCTCAGTTTGAACAGATTTGAGAGAGTATGCTGAAAATGTCAAGATATTTTTCACTGCTGCAAGAGAACAAGAAAAAGGTTTGATCAAGATGGCGTGCTAGTCACTGTAGTTGACTCTGGTAAGTTTTATAGCGCTCAGTTCAGGACTCGGACAAAAATGTTATGGATCACGCTTCACCTTGAACTTAACAGTCCTCGACCACTTGTGTGGACACAAATGTTGATCACTGGTGACTGGACTGGTGACGAAAATCTGATTTGGCCATAATGGCGGTGTACAAAAAGGATGTGAAAAAACATACTTATTATATAACTTATCTTATTCCTCTGACTTCTGCCAAATGCACTTTGAAGCCACTTCTGACAAACTAACAAGCACCGCTGACTGGCCAGACAACTTTTGTTCAATTTAGCTCCTGGTTAGTTTGTTGTTCTGTTTTTGAAAACTGACTAAAGTACAATGTAAATTCTTCACTAGTACTGCACTTCCCACATTTCCTAAAAATCCCCAGTAATGGTGCTGGATCTGTTGTTTGATCTGTTTGGATTGTAGACGTGGTCCTCAGGTTCTCAACACTTCCTGAGGCTTAGGAGGGATTTGGATTGGACTACCTTTCAGGGACTCCACTTAGACTGACCTCGAACATTTCCATCGTGACTCTGACTTGGATTCAGTCACTGAGAACTAGGGATTTGACTTGGACTCAAGGTAAAATGACTTGACTACAACACTGTGT
Organism: Rondeletia loricata; assembly: GCA_900302605.1. Taxonomy (NCBI): domain Eukaryota; kingdom Metazoa; phylum Chordata; class Actinopteri; order Beryciformes; family Rondeletiidae; genus Rondeletia; species Rondeletia loricata. Next base: position 20,793 of record OMLI01018074.1, read on the forward strand.
GTGTTTAAGCTCTGATGATGAACTGCCTGGCTGCATTTAAGTCCTTGCCCAGACCTTGTATTTTTTTTTTTTTATATCCTCAGTAATGCATGATGCATAACACCGTTGTAGTCATCTTTTTGGTCAAATTTGCCAAAGAAAGCACGAGGTCTAATCAGATTTAACTGGGATAGTAATTGTTATATGTGACTCGGTGAAAATGTATCCTGTCTTACCAAAGGAGTGCCTGGCCAAGCGCGGCCAAACCTCTCAGAGTAAGATCTACCTCCTCAGTGTTCAGGGGACAGGATGGACCACTGATTCTCACACACAGCCTGCTGCTCTCTGAATGGCTGAAGCCCAGATGCGTTCCCACCTTCCTGGTGCCAGGGGATGCTGCAGCTCACACATGGAGGTATAATAAGCTCTTGTTCGTGTCTCAGCAGCTAAACTAGTCTGTTACATTGCATTAACAAAGAATTCCTCCCAATATGGAATGGTGCAGTGTATAAAATAATCAGAATATCCCTCATCGAACCCTTTAAACAGCACTTAACTCTCAGGTTGCTATCATTTTGTAGAGCTTATCGGACCATTGTTAGCATCCTCTTTGTTTTGTTTTACAGTGAACCATTCCACAGGGGTACCAGGTAAGGCCACGCCCTTCTCTCTTCCCAAGTCGCTGGGCATTTGTCCATTCGCTCGTCCCCTACATTCGGTAATTTCTCCCCCCTGTGTTCCCTCGACTTGAGTTTTTCTGATGCACCTCCTGAAATGAAAGAGAAACACGTTTTAGACACACACCGGAGATAGGGATAAAGTGAGTGGGGGAAACAGCTTTGGGTCTGAAATCTGTACCTGTGCCCAAAACAACACAGCTGTACCGCGGATGAATGATTTCACGAGATGGTGAAAATAAAAACCTGGTCTTGGAGGCACAGGCATTATTCTCTTAAGAGAAATACAAGGAGAGGATTCATACATCAATACCACCATTTACAGTGCCACAATCCACACATTAATGAATAGATGAGTGATGTGGAAGCCACTGCACCCATAAAGACAGTAAATGTGATATACATGCTTCATTTCTGGACCGTGCATGCATCAATCTGTTATAGTGAGATGCCAGAATTTCAGCACATGATGTACAGTAGGAGAGTAGAGATTCTGCCTGGGGAGCGAGACTGCCAGCAGGTCTACCACAAAAACCACTTAGTTCCTTCTCTTGCTAATGGTTTTCTTTTTTGAGAGAAGGGTAAAAAGCACACAGTCGAATCTTAAAAGGATCACACTCTCCCGCAGGTTGGCAACTAAAGGATGAGACAGAGTCTGCATTTAGACCTCATGGTTTCTTTCTTTGGCCAAGTGTTTAGGATTTCAGAACGAAGGGCGGCTAAGATTTTTTAAACAAATCTCTCTCATTTAAAAATAAGCCTCACACTGCTTTTGCAGCTCTGGAAATTAAAAGGAAAAGCTATTACCCCAGTGCTGTGCGGCTTTTGAATGATCACTAATATATGTATATTCTAATTCGAATACTTTAACGATATATTCTCATTCTAATATTTTATTGATCTATTTATTTTGTTTTATTGCACTGCTTTTCTCTTCTTTTTCACTCTTGAGCTCATATGACAACAAATTCCAATGTATATACTGTATATCTCAATATATATACAAATGAAAAATAAACTTGAACTTGAAGTTGAAATGTCAAAGTGGAGACTGTATTGTTAAAGGTGCTAATAGTACAATCCAATGGTTGATAGAGTTTTGTTTTGATTGAACACATCTGACCAATGTATGTGAGACATGCGATAATTAAAACGAATGCAAAGTATTTACTGGCATGCATGAACTCAGATTATAGTAGCACACTGCTGCATGCTGTAGCCCCGTCACTGTGGACAGACATACCTTGCAGGATGAATGACTATGTCCAGATAAAGGTCTCTGTGGGGGGAAATGAAGCCACTTAGATTGGATGGATTAATTTCTCTTGCTATACAGTAAGGTGCCATGTATTACCAATCAAGCCTACAATTGATCCTTTGTCCCTTAACATTATCAGGATATTATGTGTGCATGCTCTGACATATACGACCAAAACATCAATGCAAATCAAACTGAGGCCTACTTATTACATCATCTACATGTCTATCCTGTGTTTTTCTTCCATATTTTCCTGATGACTAAGCTCTTTTTGAGTGTATCTGTTCGGTGCTGTGCTCACCTTCTTGTTTTTTGTCTTGTCTGGCTGCTGTGCTGTCCTACGCTCTGTTCTCTTGTCCACTTTGTGCCCTGCTGTACTAACCTTAGGTGTTCTCGGCATGTCTGTGTGGCGCTGTGCACGCACAGAGCGAGCTGCCTTGCTAGTCTTGGCAGGTGCACAGTACATCTCCAGGCGCCGCAGCTCACAGCTTTGGAAGCAGCACTCGTCCACAATGCCACGGTTATGTGATCGCCGTGCGTTGGGGCCATAGCCTGTTGGTTTACCTGGGTGAACGGAACAGCAGGGGGAATTAGTCAATTGTGTGAACACTTTAAGATAAGGTTTCCGCAGAAGACAGCTGGTTGTTACTGGTGAATTACTGGGATCTCTGCGTCATAAAATCACTTGAAAATCAACCGACACCTGGGCCATTTAAGTGCTGGACAGATACCAACTTCTATAAAACAGATTTTTTCCCCCTCCAAGGCCTTATATCAGTGTGCAGAATTAATCAAACAAATCGTGGCTGGTGGCCAGACGCTATGCCTGTAATAGCGGAGCGGTAATGGCCAGGTCATGGGTCTGATTTCTCTGATATATGAACAGCCTTAATGACATGGATTTCTTCAGTGTAAAATTTACAGTGTATCACATTGCGCAGTATGGACCCTTTTTGGCAGCTGCTCCCCTGTAAAATGGGGGTCGCAGTCACCCAAAAGTTGAGAATATCACGCTCGACCGTTCTGGCCCAGGTATCTTTTACCCAGAGGCCCGGCCAGCGAGGCCAAACCACGAGCCCTGTGGGCCCAATCAACCTGCAGAAAAACCAGGCAGGCTTTGAGGCCACACCCCCATTGGCTGTGACCCCACCTTTCATTCACATTTTCATTTGGCAAAAGCCTGAGCACCCTTAAGGAGAAAGTGGATGCTGACGATGGAGGCATGATGCACCTTTCATGCCAAGAAATGACTGTAAAGAAAGGCAAAGGGAGGAATACAAGGTCAGCAGTTGTATGGTGGAAACTGAACTGTAGTAGTCCTTATTATATCACTGACAAGTAAAATGGGTAAAAGAGTATTTATAAAGTTCTGATGCTCAGCTACTTGGCTCAATTACCACATCAAGTTACCATGACACCAATAAGCAGTTCCTCTTTCAACTTCCTTCCCCCCAAAACCCACCCTCTTTCAGTGGCCTTTAAAAACTCTGACTCTCCATTTACAATTCCCTGCTCACCGTGGGCAATATAGCCCTGATGGGCTTTTCCCTGTTACCAAATGAAATAATAATAATTTAATATGGCATTTACAAGGAGGAAATGCCTTTCCCTCTCAGAGTTAATAGCTCTTGGCTCGGAAGATCTGCCAGTGCTGACAAAGTGCATTAACTTCTGCTCTCTGTCTGCCTTGTCCTGACAATGTTGTTTTGGACGGAGAGCAGCTTTCATTCAGAAACAGAAGCATCTTTCTCCTCGGACCCCCAGACACAAGGCACAGAGGAAGCTGACGGAGGTGCGAGTGAGAGAGCGAAGAAGCAACATATGGCAACGACAGGGAGGCGTCCATGTTGTACATCAGGTGGAATGATGCTATAAATACACCATGCATTACATGATTTAGGGTGCAGAGGAACCTCATTTACCCAGACCTCAGACTTTCAAGCTGACCTGTTAAATGAAATGTAGAGAACAAAATATCAATTGTGTTTGAATTCACTTTTTGATATCTGCATTTTTAAGCATTTAAATTGTTAATTGGACTGTAAAGGTGTTTTAGAATATAAGTGCAAACACATCTCCAATTTAAAGCTCCACCTTGTTTTAGCCAGGTATTTTAGTGTATAATGTAGGAGAGGAGAAATATGACGTTGAGCTCTGGCTTGTTATTATACAGTATAATGGTTGTTGGAAGCCAAAAGAGGGTCTGTGCCTAGTTCTCTGGCCTGTTTTCCAATCCCTCCCAATAAAGCCTCACAAAATAACATCCGCTATTATTCTGAAAATAGCTTGCAACCCTGCTGCACAAACAGCTGGAAGGGAGAGGAAAATCAGCTGGCACTGGTTGTAACATGTAGGATAATCAGCCAGGGCAGGTTGGGGAAAACACGCATATAATAATCAGGCCTAAAAGGTTTGGAAGGTTTTAAATGCTTCGGTTCCAGGGATAACTGCCGTAATCCCTCGTAAACAAAGAGTTGTTTTCTGTGACTGCTGTGACTGTTGTTTAACACATAGGGTGAACAACCTTCCCTGCCAGGGCTCCCCGCCTCGTGGCCCCCGCCCTCTCAAACGGACTGCGAGGAGGATGCAGGGGTCATCCATCACGGAGCAGCCTTTGTTTTTGACTTTGGACCCTTCAGGTCAGATTAGAAAGCATGTGTTGTGTTTGTCTCCGTGTCAGCCATCATGACAGATTAGGGTGCAGTTGTGTCTGGGTGTTGTTTGTCATGTTGCATGGGCGATCTATCAGGTTGGGGGAACACATTTAGCATAATAGGGAATCAGTGGCTCTATTGGCCTGACTGGCAAAGGTTCATACACTTAAATCATTAACATGGGATAGCACTCCATCGGTGTCCTTCAAACACTAAGTATGCAGTGGTACCGTCCAAGTCATAAAACTAAAGTTCAATCTGTTCCATCTGATGCCACTATACAGATCAGGCCAACTGGTCCATCTAAAATCTTGGGTTTGCTCTTTGACAGACGCAACCCACATAGCGTTCATTCCTCTAAGGAACGGCACTAGAGAGAGATGGCTGGATTCCCCCATTCCACAGTGGAACAGCAAGGATCTGAGTTTTACAACTTGGTCGTAGTCAATAAAAACCAGTGGATTGTTGGAGCCAGTGCGGTGCTCTCCCTGCAAAGTGTCAGGCAGTTTACGGCTGGGCAGGGACTACGAAAGCTGCTAAAGTACTGGAAACTACCTCTTTATCACTGGTACCACAAAGAGTTTATGGCAAAACTCTGTTTCCCTCACATTTTCAACTGAGGTTCATCTTCTTTTGTGACACAATTAAAATCCAGTATGAAAGAGAATTCAGGATTTTATGAGACAACCCGTGTCCCAGAAGAGAGACGGGTCCAGCACATCAACTGTAAATCTTGAGACGCATTTGGCAATCTTGGAACAAATGCAACCAGATATTATATCATTTCTTCACTTTGTATTACGTGATTGGATTAAAGGCAGCGGATTGATGAAGAGTTTAAAAGGTAAAGTACTGTTTAGTCACACAGTGTCCTCAAATCCCTCATGTCTCAACTTCAGCTTGCCTGCCTGGGGACGCCTGCCTGTCCTTTTCATGAGATGCCTCTTTGTTCTTCTGAGCAGTAATTCACACAGAGGTCAGAGACTTTAGTTCAGGTCTCAATGGGAAAACGACACCTTTTTGCAGTGATGGAGAGGACACAGGAGGTCTTTCTTCAGAGTTCAGTGCCTTCTGCTGTGTGTTCAGGTCCAGTGTAGGGGGGGGTGAGGGGGGGTTCTGATCATCCTGTAATCCACATAATCCCCTGCTGCTCAGGGACAAGGCCTAGCTGTCTGTGTGTGTGTGTGTGTGCGTGTGCGTGTGTGCATGCATGCGTGTGATGTGCTGTTTACACGTTCCACCTCTCTCCAGCTCCAGCAGCTTTGAATAAAATTGACAGGGAGAAAGACTGAAAAGGAAGTCTCATCAATGGCTGCTAAAAGCAATTTCCTCCCCTCTCCTCTTGTTCATTTCACATGCCATTAGTTGAAGACTCACCCCAAAACATTACTACCTCTCATATTAGGTCTCTCTTTCTTTTAGAACTTCACCTACAGCGAGCACTGGTCCATAAATGATGATCCTTATTATTTTTAAACATAGGCAAGGTAATAATGGTTTGCGTAATCACATATCTGCATGCAAAACTTACTTTAAAATATCTAACTTCCATCTCTGACAACTGTTCCTCACTGAAAAGCAAAAACGTTGATGACCAATGGTCCCAGTCATTTGGACACGGACCTTTATTAAGCAACGGGGAATGGAACAACTGAAGAGAAGTCATTATTCAGTTTTAGTTTGTAGTAATTCCCCACATTAGGTCTGTCAAGAGAGTTTGTGCATCATTCCCTAGAGATGCAGAAATTGGATCATGAGACTGAAGATCTCAGACTCGCTCAAGAATAAATGTGAACGTTTCAGCATGAACTAAAAGTGACTTGGGACGGGAAGTTAGTTCGAACTTAGACTTTAGCCAAAAGACTCCCATACCAGATCTTATTCATGGAATGTCTATCTTCACATCCCATTCAAGTCACCCCACAATCCTGCCTGCTAAAGCATTACAAAGACAACTGAGGATTTCTAGGTCAGGCTAATAATTGGAAAAACTGACTACGCTTGTGGATTTCTTGTTTCTTAGACCACAGTTTGTTTCATTACCTAAAAAAAAAAAGATTTTCCACCAACTAGCATTTCACATTTCTGTCAGGGTGAGGAAATCTGCAGCCCTGAAATGCAAGTTAAGCTACTTAACCAGTGACATGTGTAAGGTGGATTGGCAAAGCGCTCCCACCACAGAAAGTCCAATGTCACTGCAACACTTTCTCAGGACACATCATCAGTCAGAGGGCTGCCAAGTTCAACACGGCCAGACTGGAGGGGAAGAGTTCAGGGAAGGAGCACGCCCCCCCTGGCCCAGCTGTCACACTACCGGGTGCTATAGATGACAAAACCCAAATGGATTCTCCAAATATTTTACGCAAAGAGCCATCTGCCTGAAGGAGAAGAGGGGGAGAAAAGGGCTGACAGAAAGAGAGGGGGAATGCGAGAGAGCAAGAGAAACCGAGAAAGAGAGGGAGAAGCATATTTTCCACAGCACAGCACCCTGCTGCTCAAACCTCATCGTCTTTTCAGAAGAAGGATGGAGTATTCATGAAATATGCCTCTTTTTCAACACAGGAAAATGTGGCATTGATAGATGGACGCTGTGCAGCTCAGTGACTGCTCGGTGTACGGTAATGCGGTTAAGGCTAATTCATTCTCTGTACCACAAAAAGGTCAAATAAGGTCTGTTCCTGTTTAGAAGCGTATCCTGCATGAGGATTCATGAGTTACTTTGGCCTCCATTCAAACCTTTCTCATGAGATGAACATGGACTATATACTGTGCTACAGTTCGGAAGCCTGTGAGAAACATTTATAAAAATAACAAAACTATCAGTAGCTAACACATCATCACAGTCTCGCATCATCCAATCTCCTGACACCCTCACACCTCATCAACATCTTTACACATATTTAACATGTCGTCAACTTTAAAATACGTCTGCAGCCATTTCATATGCCCAATTCACAAACCTCCAGACTCCACCATGATAACTTTAAGATGGGATCTAGCAGTGAAAATAGAATGATCAACCAAAATCAATGGCTATCATCATCTATATAGAGGATGCCAAAATCCAGGTTCCTGCTGTTGAAGAGTTGAAAAGTTTTGCTTCACTCTGATTCTGTCCATCACGCAGAAACCTGTCAGAGGGCCTGGCAAGAGCTTTGACTGCACACTGAAGGACATGGTGTCTACCAGATGATCAGTCAGCAGCTAGAATAATGGCTGATGGCTATGGACAAATCAAGATTACTAGGGAAATTCAAGGCCTGGATTTACTAGCATGGCATACTACCTTGGATCCTGTGGCCCCTGCTAGCCTATGAAGTCCTGCTGTCTATTAGCCAGTGGCTTGGCCCACCACGAGGCCTGAGCAGCATCACTTTGTACGGGCAGAAGAGGCTGAAGCCTGAATGAGGAGGACATGGTCACTTATACAAGTGAAGTGCTGCTGTACTGGGAATCCAGGGACCGAAAGGTCTCTGTAGCTAGCACAGAAGAGAGGACTGTGAGGAAGTGGATGGCACAGGATGCAGTTGAGCAGGCTGAGTCACGACTGCATCATAGCATGTGGGTGGGGCCAGCAGCATCTGGACGAGCAGGACTTGTGGCTTTTCAACAGTTAGGTAGCTTTCCAATAACTTTCCGACAAACTTCTTACAACAGGGCCCGGGGCAAAGAACGAGGCTGATGGGTCCTGGAGGAGGTGCGAGCAGGGGTGGAGGAATTGTGTGCCAGTAAGACGATGGGGATGCAGCAGCAAGGTGCATGGACAAGATGGGAGCAAGCAAAGGACCGTGACTTCTCTTGGTCTGAACTCTGGCAGGTTCATCCTCAGCTCTTGCCCAAAAGCCTCGGGAAAGGGATGCCATTGTTGGCACCATAACAGGTGCTTAAGGTTGCAGCAGGCACCATCTGCAGAAACATCACCAAAAGCAAAACCCTCTACTATCGCAAGACAGGCTTTGATTTAATCAAAGCAGAGGAAAAGCTTCTGAGAACTGTGTAAGACTAGAATCTGAAAGGTTGACGTAGGAGGGCAGTTCAAATTCCCAGAAACCATTGCACACTCAGGCCAGACATTGTGCTGCTGTCTGAAACATGAAGACAGGTGGTCACGCTGGAGCAGCCCGTTCCCTGGAAGGATCGGATGGAGGAGCCAATCAGAGGAAAACGGCCAAGTATGAGAAATTAGTAGATGAGTGCAGCAAGCAGGGGTGGCATGTAGCGTGTGTCCAACAAGATGGGCTGCAGACGGTTCAACTCGGTTATTGCCTAAAGCTAATGTCACTACTGTTATCTTGTAGCCATTTTACTATAATTCTATAATAATAATAACAATAATAATGTATTTGCAAAGCACTTTTCAGTTATTTAGTGCTATGAGGAAACAAACAAATACACTAAAATCTTAAGAGTTGATACGTTCCAAATAGTAAGAGCAAAATGTATTCACAAATCAGATTCATAAATAAGTTTCAGATGACAGTCCCCCTGTGCACAAGTGAATATTCATGAATTATGAATTAATATGAACCATTCTTTTTTTAATTGAGAGACTGAAACATAAAACCACAAATAGCAACAAATCTAAGTATGTTATAGCCAAATTTTAAAAATGACATCTGAGGTGATCAAGTCACCACTTTGTGCTTTTACTGGCTTTAGATTTGCATTAGTGGGCGCTGGGTCAGGTTAGCTGGGTCTGGCCAGTCCTGCAGCATTCCCCTGCTGTGTTGAGACTTGGATTCAAAGACAGGCCCCCTTCCTGGCCCCTGAGGTTACATCACTCATCATGTGTCCAAGTGCATCAGAAGGTGTATCTACAAACCACTTTAGGTTCAGTGTTGGGCTAAAGCAATACATTATTTGAAAAGGGAATAACTGTGAACGCACTATAGATGTCGTTGATTTCCCACAGAAATCTTGTATCTTTTGTTGTTGTTGTTGTTGTAATTGGCAGCTGACAATGTCTACCACATGTGGAAAATGTTTCATGACCTTGGGACTGAGCCTAACCATTAATAATGGATTGTAATGTCAAAAGTAGGAGTCACAGGGAATATCTCATAGGAGTCACAGGGTACTCAATTATTCTAAAAATTGAGTTTTTGGAGATACAGGAGGCTTGGTGAAAATTGGCTTAATTGATGTGGGTTGTAAACTCTTTGTAGAAACATAGCTCTATAGTGTCAGTGGTATAGTTGTACTGCTCCTCTCTGACAGAGCGATCGGGGCACATGTCTTGAGGAACACTGGCTGCTGGAAGAACATTGCACCTAACCTCGGTAGCTCCATATATCCTTTGCTGTTCTGGGCTGACTTCAGTACCCTTAATGGAAAATAGGAGATTTAAATCCTGGATTCTAGGTGGAGGGTTTTCTTTGGGTAGCTTTCCCTACTCTGGTGGAAAAAAAACTTCACTGCAACATTTACTTTCTCCCCCTCCCCTTTCTTAGAGATAGTCAGCCAAATTCCACTTAAAGCCCTATCCCCATGGGCAGAGCTGCGATTTGCCACGAACAATATAGTTACTTATCATCCATATGTCATAACTGCTTGTAGCCTACATGTAGCACTTGTTCAAAACCTGGGCATCAGTCCATATTGGTCCATGAAGGTCAGGAATTAAGACAAATGTGCAGGGATGAAGATTAACTCTTCTCTGACAAGAAAAGATGTAAAGTGTAACAGTGGAAGGAGAATGAATGAAGGAAGGATGACAGAGAGGAATAACATTTATGCAGGGAAAGTCAAGACAAGATGTGAACCCGGCTGCTTTTTTATTGATGAGCTTGCTGGAGGTGCGCATTAGAGCTCTGGGACATACACAGCCAACCTTTATGAATAAATAAAAAGGTGCACTTACTGAAATAAAAGCCTCTGTCTCCACACACAAACTGCAGCGTGTCGACCAGCTCCGCCCCACACAGGGTCTCTGGCCCCGCCCCTGTTGACGTCGGAGTCAGGGTGAGGACGCACAGCAGTAGTGAGAGGGTGTGGCTACAGGAGATACAGCACATCGCACACTGCGCACAGAGAGAGAGA
>OMLI01018074.1:36691-67082 GCA_900302605.1 Rondeletia loricata
CCCCATTTCCTATAGCGAGCACAATGGAGTTGTCCCTGACCCACATTCCCAGTGTGGATTCCCAGTAGCCGGTGGTTGTTATTTACTGTATGTTTCTCTATGTTATCAGTGTATTCTGTTTGGTGTTTCATGATTGTGCCCTGCTCTGTGTACAGTATCACTTGTGATGTTTCACTGACAAAGGGATATCTTACTCTGGGCTTGATAAAGTAACACTACTACAACATATCTGTGACACTATGGTAGTCTTGAGACCTGTTAGAGCGTGCAAACATTCCCTCTATTGCAAAATCTAGGAATGTCCCACTGAGTCGGTAACAAAAACACAAAACAAATACTTATGGCCTTAATATGTGGTTTCAGTAAACATAACTAATGCTGGAGAGGAAACCAAAGATGCAAGTTAATATCAAAGAATGTACAGATTCAGTACTTTTTAGTGTTAGTGATATTGTAGCAAGCTGTCTGTCCTACTCAGCTTTATTCCACAATGTGCTCCCTCATACTGCAATTACAGTTGGACAAGTTCCTGTATGAGGTACATCTCACAGTTACCGGACAAAGCATTCAGGGATGTGTACTGTTTGGGCTGTTTACTTATCCCACGATGAAGAGTGGTTTGGGGGTAAGGGCCACTGCTCTCTGGCTGGCTGTTTGGTGGGGCTGGGGAGAGGGTGCGGTCGGTGCTCCTCTGCCCACCGCCTGGCACAGGGTAGCCTATGTCTAGGAAGAGAAAACTTTGCCAGGCCTCAATTACGGGGGGAATAATCCAGGACACACTGAAGCAATTACAGCCCCATATAAATCAATATGCTTTGGGTTTAAAAAGTGATCTGCTCCCAACACTCTGGAGAGGCTCTGACTCAGTCCGCCTTTGATTTCTGAGATGAGAGCTTTCTGGAACTGGGCAGAGATGCTGCTCGAGCTGCTGTACTGAGGTTTAGCCGGTCACTCAGATTGAGTTTACAATCAGGTGACAAGGGACTGTGGCTTCAGTTTCAGGCTGGAGAAGAGCAGAGAATAAATATCGATTTACCAGACAAAGATTGTCGGGAAAAGCATGGTTGAATAATCTGATCAAGTTTCATTGCAAGTAACCATATAGATTTTTTTCTTCAGCATTCACCGCTCCTCTTTAATGATAAATGAAATGTAGATACTGATGATACAATATTCACTGTGTATTATTTATGTATCAGGAAGCCTGCAGAGGAGTCAAGACCCTCTTGCACAAGCTGTGGCAGCAGGGGGCAATATTCACATCTTTCCCTCCCCTGTGAAGTGCTGCTGTTGAGCACTGGTCCCCATCATCACTACTATACTGCCATCTTGTGGTTGAAAAAGATTACTGCATTTGTGAAAACAGTTAATATAGGACAAAATAGAATGTGATATCAATTCTATGAATTCCACATTTAGTTTATCTAACACATCATACACTTTTATAAGATTCTATATGACTCTTCAGAGAATGTTAAGGTACGTAAGAAAGTATTATAGCTATATCCCACTGTAGTAGTGACTACATTTCATGATGTTCAACTTATGTCTATGGATTGATGACAACTTATAGCCAATATACTTTTGTCTCCCTTAAAAATCAATCATCAAGATCAATCATTACATTCAAGGTTTATTTATTTCAAAAGCCATGTAAGCAAAAATAATTAACTGGATTCCAATATATACATCCCTTATAGATCATATGAATCAGCAATATAACAATGCAACAAGGAAAGATCACTGACTTACAAATTAGCCAAAATCAAAATAATGAAAAGCTAATTAAGAACAAAGAAATCAAGTCTTTTTGGTGAAGTGATCACACTACACGCCCAGAAATTATCGTAGACATCCTAAAAGAAAGAAAAACGCACTACTGAAATTCTATTCTCACTTCCTGAGTGAATGAGGGTTCAATTTTCACTCCATGAGAGAGTGAGTGCTCGCAAAGGGACTTCTTATGGGTGAAAGCTAGCCCGCATTCCTCGCACATGTGACTCTTTGGCTTTCCGCTGTGTGTTCGCCTGTGTTTTTTCATGTGATAGGATAACCTAAAGGCTTTGTCGCACATGTCACATTTAAAGGGCTTCTCTCCTGTGTGGATGCGCATGTGTGACTTCAGATATCCTGACTGGATGAAGGCCTTTCCACACACATCGCACTTGTAAGGACGCTCCCCGGTGTGATACCTGGTATGGAGCCTCAGTTCATTAGCAGTCAGGAAGGTCTTGCCGCATTCTGTGCACTGATGTGGCCTCTCGCCTGTGTGGATGAGTTCATGTCTCTTCAGTGAAATCTCTTTCATGAACTGCTTTCCACAGCTGTTGCAGGGATACCTCACGCCTATGTGGATTTGCTCAACGTGGTTTGTCAGCTGCAGCTTCGTCCGATAAGCCACGTCGCACTGTGTGCAGGCCCAGGGCTTCTCCTCTGAGTGGGTTCCCATGTGCACCGTTAGCTCGGAGGCAGAGCGGTAGCACTTCCCACACTGCCAGCACAGGAAGGGCTTCTCTCCTGTGTGTTTCCGCTGGTGCACCGTCAGACAGTTGGAAGATCGGAACTTCTCTGGACACATGTTACAAGTGTAAGGGAACTCTCCGTTGTGGACTCTCTCGTGGATGGCAAGGTAAGACAGCTGAGTAAAGGTTTTCTCACATTGTGTACAAGGATACGGTCCGCTGAAATTATGCTGCTTCTCATAGTGTTCCCTCAAACGTCTCAGTAGGGTGAAGGTCTTTTCACACATTGTGCACTGGATTGGTTTGTGCATCAGTTTGTGCCTTTCAAAGGCAGGCTCATTTGCAAGTATCTTCCCACACTCTTTACAGTAGAGGGGATCGTGAATTCTCTGGTGCACCTTGAGCATGGTCATGCTCTTGAATTCCTTTCCGCAGTCGTTACATTTCATGATTTCCTTGACATCCACTTTGCAAACACTTTCCTGGTGCTCTTTCAATGCGGACGGGTATTCAAAGTGCTTGCCGCAATTGGAACACCATACAGGTATCTTGAGGGGTGGCCCCTGCTGGGGATCACTGCTCAACTCGCCTTGGTCAGCCCCCACTTTTGCCTCCTTTTTCGATGAGGAGAATCGCACTATCTTCTTATGACAAATGGCATAAATCTGGTGTCTTTTCAACCCGTGCATGTGTTTAAAGCGCCTCTTACAATGGATGCAATGGTAAGGCCGATCCTCTGTATGACACTGCATGTGTTTATTCAGTGTTTTTACACTATCGAATGCCCGGGCACAGACGGGGCACACTTTAAGGGCTTTTTTGCTGGCTTGTTCTGGAGCAGCAGGTGGGGTTTCTCCTGGAGTGGCAGCAGGTGTATCTGGAGTATTTTCTGCTTTATCAAGGCTACCACTGCAATTATGTTGGTCAGCTTCAGCCAAAATCTGTGCCACAGTCTTGCTCTCTTCCTCCCGGATACCCTCGTGATCATGGATAATCTGATGTTTCTTCAATGTGTCTTTGTACTTGAAGCCCTTCTCACAAGTGACACAGACAAAGGGACGCTCTTCTGTGTGAGATCGTAAATGCTTTGTTATGTCTGCAGTGCAAGGCAAGATCCTGCTGCAGATGGGACAGATTTTGCCATCTGTTAGCCCCTCTAAAGATAGCTGTGAATCTGAGCCCTGTGTCTCCGCACTGTTACCCACCGAGACAGGTTTTTTCAGGTCTTTACTCTTGCATATCTCCTTCTGGTGTCTCTTTAACACATAAGGGTGCTTGAATTTTTTCTCACAGTAAGCACATTTGTACGGACGATCTTCTGAGTGGGACTTCATGTGCCTCTCCATATCTACTCTGCGAGCAAAATACTTCCCACACAAAAAGCAATTTCTGTTTTCCAGTCCCTGAGAAGTGCTAGGATCGCACGGGCCCTCCATTTTGGCATCATCGCTTAGCTCTTCCTTTTCATGAACGCGCATGTTGTGCCGATTCATGTCATACTGGTCCCTGAATCGTTTGTCACAGTTGGGGCACTTGTACCTGAGATCCCGATTTGAAGAATGAATTTCCTGGTGTCTTCTCATGGCTGTGGCTCGCAGGAAAGTCTTATTGCACACGGGACATGTCTTGTTATTGCCGTATTTTCTTCTTGGTCTCTTAGTTGTTGGTGCAGAGGAGTCTCTCTTTTCTTTGAAAGCTTTTCTCTTTAACCGAAGCCTTTTGCTTTGTTTCAGTGGTTGAAAGGATGCTGGCTTGAGGGTGTCAGTGACATCGTCATTAGTTACGTCTCCCTCACTTGGCCCAATAGCAAAAGCACGTTCCTCGTCATTTACAGACCCTTCTCGATCCTCAGGCTCCCGTTCTTCAACCAAACCTGATGGCTGTTCAATCTGTATGTAATCCAACAGTGTCACAGTTTCACCCTCCACCTGTACGGTCATACAGCCATGCATCTGCTCTGATGGAGGCTGTAACTGTATTTGGTCTGCATCAATTACAACCTTCTCCAACTGAGGGAGAGACAAAGAAGAGAGGATGCAGTTCCCAACGGAAGACGAAATGCTCTGCGTTTCATCTGTGGGGAAAACAGACATTACCATTATGATTACTGGCTATTAGTTTAACTGAAAACACAAAACTGAGTTCACATAAAAATAATAGCACACAGTAACATTCATCAATAGTTAAAATCTTATCAAAATGTTATTAAATATGATTGTTAAACATTTCACCACCTACAAGACAGAGGTTGTGACAGTGTTAGATTCAAATACATGCAGCCCAGAAGAGACTCACCAATGAAATCCAAATGTCCAAGTGTTGTGTGGTACTGGAGCACAGTTTTCAGCTCCTGCAGGTCAGGGACAGACTGCACACATTCCTCCAGGGCAGACGGGACAGCACTGAGCATGGTCGCAGCCTGAGACAGAGACAGAAGGTGAAGGTCAAAACAAATAATCACAGTAAAAGCTCTTCACTGCCATGTCATGTTCGACATATCTGTGCGCTTAAATGTGGTAAAAAAGGAATTCACTGTCAGTCACTGCCACAGTCATACGTGAGTTGTTCTGTTTCAGTCACAGTGGGGAATTAACACTAACCATCAGCCAAATGCTAATACGTTTTGGATGTGGCTAGTTAGTTTGTTTACTCTACCAGCCACTTTGACAGGCGGCCAACCATCATTTAAAGGTTCCCCTCTATTCCTAAAATCTATTTGGCTAGTAAAATAAAGTAAGTAAGCTGGTGAATTTTGCACAGTGGCTGGTTGCCAAAAAGTTTGTTTCCCACCCTGGTTTCAGTACCTGCTGAAGGTCTGGTATTGGAAGGAGCCTCTCCAGTCTGGACAGGAAATCCAGCATGAGCACCTGTAGAGCGTTGTCATATTCAGGCCCAAAATCCGTAGGGAATACATCCTGGAACAAATCATTACCATTCACAGTTTAACTCTTAAGTACTACACCACCATCACATAAGACGTGTTCTGTTGCACACAACATTGCTTCAACAATATAAAGAGCTGTCATCTTATGAGCCAAGAATGTTTCCATGTTCTTTTGAGCTCAAAGCACAATGCCAAAGCTTAACATAACTTATCAATCCAAGAGGTTAACACCTGATACAAAGCACAAACCTGGAAAAACTTCTCCCTCTCTTCAGGGTCTTTCAACAGCAATTCAATTTGATCCACAAAGTTTGATTCTGGAATCTCGACCTCTGCAAAACATGGCTGGAACAAAATATACACAATTGTAATTTAAAATGACAGAAAGAACTTTGATCTACTGAAATGATGGTAAATTGTTAACACATTCATCTTGTACTGATATGCAGGTTGACTGGTTATAACCACAGGGCAGTTGGGTGATGATATGATCTGATTAATGATGGGTAGGTGGCAAATGGGTTCATAAAGAGAAATGCAAGAGTAGAAAAGGGGAAAGGAGTATCTCAAATCATCTGAACAGGCAGCTTTCCTTTTATTGTTGATGCATCATAGCCAACTGATCTGTAGCCTCACTGTTTCCAGCAATTGAGTTGACTACTGTTTGTGCCACTGTAGCAAAAGCATGGCTCTTCAGCTAAATGTATTCAGAGTCCTCCATAAGGACTGGCTGCTGACTCATTTATTACTGATAATATGCCAGAGAATTAGCTTTGTATTCATCACCCTGCTACAGAGTGTGCCATTTTTCTTTTCAAGTTGTGGAGCGTTCAGTCACAATTCCCAACATTAATGCATATCTTTTTTATATTCACCTCCTTCCTACTCTTGTTTAATCTTGTTTAAATCACAAGCCACAAACATAGTCTGGTGGTTTGACACATGGCTGTCTGTCCCACCCCTCACAATCCATGAGTAATTGTGTCTGTTTGTTAGACAAAGAGGGAGGGTGGCACAACACAAGCCATAGATTGTGGCTCAGTGAGTATGCATGAAATGCTGCATAGTGTAGCTAACATATTTAGAAAAAGCTCAACAGTTAAAAGCATAGGACTGGGGAAAAATCGTACCCCCAATTCATGTACCTATATGTATTCATTAGCAACTGATGAAATAAAAATGTGGCCATGACTGACTACAGTGCCGACCTGCGCATCACATTTGTAGAAACGAACCTGTGCTGCCCAAGTGGATATTAGGGTCTTGATCCTTTCCAGGTGTATCTCAATGGTTTCCATTTCTGTTATCTGCTCAGCCCGGCACAAGTCAAGAACCACCTGCAACAAAAGATTTTTGCCTCAGGGGTAATACAGTGGACAGTACAGCCTGGGAAGGTTATTCTCCAACAGGAGGCTCATGAGGCTCAACAATGGAAATGTTACATCTTTAATAACTGTTTTCAGATGAGAGACATAAGCCTAGTAGATGATGTGAACAGTTTATATTGTAGAAACATTATAACACATCATCAACTGTACCTTAACTCTCACTGACTCAGACAATAACTCAGCTGGTTATTGACTGGATGCTGTGAATGTTGGAAAATAATTGGATGATGCGTTATTAGGAGAAAATGCTATATGACAATACGGTTTTTACATGTGAGCTCTCAATAACTGTGTCGCTGTGTGTATGTGTGTTTCTTCTTAACTCTACCACAAGGTCATTTTGTTGAATGATTCCTCTAAACACCCGGGACAAATACATAACAGTCTTACCCTTGCTCTAAGTCCCAAGAGCAGCTGGGCTTTCTGATCCGGATTCAAAAGTTCGGGAACAATTTCTGTAACCGTGCAGATGAACTCCTCCAACATCCCATAATCCTGCACATCTCCCCTCCGGACGACTTGCCACATGGCTGCAGACACCAGTCGCAGTGGTGGTATGAAGAGTCGCAGAGATGGCAGTAGAAGAAGTGCATCTAGAAAATGAATTACAATGTAAGTTTGGCCTTAAATTACAATAGTAAAGTGAAGTATATTCAAACTCTAGGGTTAGCCCGACATGTTGATATTGGCATTTTATAAAAAATCTGATATCAGCCGGCCAGTGTCGTCCACCTCTGATATGATGGAGGTTGTTTGAGTACATATTTATTGTAGAATTGATCAATACTACACTGGTTGCCTATATGGGAAGGCCTTAACATGAACTGATTCTAATGCAATATTTTGATCGGATTCCACGCAAATAAGCATTAATGTTTTATTATCATCATCCTGGGTTTCAGTGGAGAGTTTTAGTGTCCCATGGTATAATGCTGTTTCCGAGGCTTTTCCACCCTTATATTCTGGGGGAAACACTGAATACTTTAGAGACTTTTTTCTAGACATTCCTAGAAACAAATTACGTAAATATAAATACAATACTTTTACATGGCATTTGAGACTGAACCACTGCACTATTATTAAGACACTTTGGCACACCAGCTGCACTTCCACCTCCAAACAAGCTGGTTTTTGCTGCCTTCAAGTGCTGTCGGAAGTATCGTAATTAATTACAGTTTGACCGCACATAAACAGCCCAAACAAAGTGGTAAATATTGATAATATAATACTTCCATGGTAAATATGGCTGGGAAAGTAGGAACTTACTATGCTACCCAGATTGCCGAGATGAGACGTTTAGGGGCGGAGGGCATGGAATCCGTGACAACAATTAATGACAAAAGTGATACATTTTATTGGTATACTTTATTGTTTAGCATTTTATGTACACAAATGCTATTGTTGTACAGTTCTAGTTGTAATCTTTGTTTGACTTTTAGTTGTCATGTCTTTTTATTTTTAAATAAATAAATTACTACCTGCGTAATGCGCATTTTCACTTGAAGCACTTGAAAGCAGCATCTGTATCAGTTGTTACTGTACATCTGAAACGTCTTTTCCAATAGTTAGGTTATTAGTTGCCACCCTGAGTAGCTAGCGGTTCAAACAGCGAATCGCAAGTTGTTGGATGTCAAAGTATTGATCTCTGTTGTAATAAACTATATCAGGAGGGCTAGCTAGCTTAGCTACTTAACTACCGTACACTTAGCTCGCTGGTGCCGTACGCTAGCCACCGCCATCTCAGAGCGGGGTACGCCATGTTGAAAAACGGGCGCACACAATCCTAAAGGAAACTAGATAACTCCCAACGGTTGATACATTTTGGAATTGTCATTGCCTCACCGTTTCCGGTATGCTGCGGACTTTCCATCTTGACTCCAAAAGTCTTTGATATGATATGGAAATCAATTCGGTTTTACTTATAGTCGTTGTGAGTCGACGTCCGCCCGACCCTGCGGTGCAAGTTGGCGGGGAGGAAGGGCGGCTCGATATTGTGTTGCGAGTGCGCAGGCGATTTGAGTCTGTCGCGGAACCGGATGTAGTCGGTGTCACAATGCGTGAGTCGTCGGTGTCACAATGCGTGAGTGGTTTCATAGGTAACCGCGACGTCGTGGGTTCGAATCCGACCTGGGGGGATAAAGGCAAAAATGCCACAAAAAAAGGATCTTAAAAAAAAAAAGCACACCTATTCATTCATTTGTGGCGTGACAGAAACCTCCAGATAATGTTAGATGTAATTGCAGCTCTATTGACAAGCCTTTTATGTGTTATTAATACAGAGAAAAGTCTCTATAACGAACGGCCGCGGATTCTAAGGTTTAAGTAAAAAACTCGTCCTAACTAATTGTTTTGTTTGCATTGTGTTTTCGAAGGGATCAACAGAACGCCCAAAGAGTCTCGACAAAGGCCGGCGGGGTGAAAACACGAGCCGCGGCTGAAATAAAGTATAAAATTACCCTTTTCTCACCCCGCCGGCCTTTGTCGAGACTCTTTGGACGTTCTGTTAATCCCTTCGAAAACACAATGTGAACTTGCAATAATTAGTTAGGACGTGTTTTTGACATAAACCTTAGAATCCGCGGCTGTTCGTTATAGAGCCTTGTCTCTGTATTAACAATACATGAAAGGCTCATCAATAGAGCTAATTGTAAACCTAATGTAGCCTATGTATGCCTATTAATGTCTTTAACTACGATTGTAGCCTATTTGTGAATTCCCATGAGCACAGGACAATTCTTTCAATTTCCTCCTGACAAAACCTTTGCATGAATGAATCATCATCATCATCATCATCATCATCATATTTATTTACCCTTATAGCACAAACACAGTTACAAACTGCTTTACAAAGGAGTAAAAAAGAAAACACAAAAATAGCTTTATTGTGTGTGTGAACGCAAAAACAAATTATAATAAAAAACTCATAAATGACTTAAGTAACTTGAGGTCATTTATTTATTGTGTAGGCGGGGTTATATTGTCTTGATGCATTCCGTTCTTTTGTGTGGAGAGACCGGTATGTCACATTCCATTCAAAAATCTGGCCATTTAATAATACCTGGCTTATCGGAAAAACCACATTCCTCGTAAAACGTGACTTAAGGCCTTTTCTGAATCATTAGGTTTCACTGGTAACTTCGGCATAATATAACCCACCAAGAAACTCTTATTTCAATACAATTTCCATTGTAACTGGATCAAACCGCACGCTACCGCCCACCACGGTGTATTTTAGTGGAAACAGGCGAACCAGTTCCAAAAGTTGGAATTTAATTGAAATACGTGACGCAAGGTGTATTGGATGTACGCCGAATTGAAGAGTCGCTCCTAATCATTCGTGAAAGGTCTTAAATGATGTTCTACCAAGCATGTGTTTTTGCCATGGAAGTATTATTATTTCTTTATTTTTGCTAGTTTTTTGAATGGAGTTTGGCATGACGATCTCTGCATTGTGGAGGGGACTGGGGCAGTTCTTGTGGTGAGACTGGGGATGAGTTGGATCAGCATGTATGAGTACACTGTGAGGATATGTGCACTCAAAGTCAAATTCATTTTCTTTCTTAGCGGTCAGATTCATCCATTAATCCTGTTGCTCAGTCAGTACACTTCTAACAGGTTTCTGCTGTCCACATTTAAGTACATCTTTATTTGAAAAGATTAGGAATATATGTGTTAGGTTATTTCAACTTAAAGGTAAACTCATGTTTTGTTATCTTTGGTTTCCTTGCATACTCATGGTCCGTCTACTGCTCTAATGCTTGATTGTCAACTCTTTCAGATTGGTCTCTTGCCAGTTTTGTGCAGAGAGAACAGCTGGACCGCTGCCTGCATATTCTGGCTCGTCAATCCAACAGAAGCTGTCTGAGGTCTGTGGCTCCCAGCTGTTACTGAGGAGAGCCATAGATAAATTGAACAGCCCTCACAGTGGGGTGGAGTGACACAGAGGGATACCATCTAATTTCGATCACAGTTCCTCCTCCACGCAAGGGATTCTGCCACCAAGGGCCTGCTGGCAGCACTTGAACCCTGCTGCCCTGACCACATAGTAGGTTCAATTTGTAACCAATGCTTGGATCTGTCATGTGCAGGTTCACCTCCAAGCTTGCGGTCTGTGTACTGACAGACCTGCCAGACCCTGTCAGAGCCTGGGCTTACTTGTACCGTATGGCCAGTTTCATGGAGCACTGGAATCTCTGCTATAGACAACTCCATACAATACCTGCCCTTCATCTATATGAGGGAAAACCTGCACAGGCCCAATGGGTTGGAAGCTGCATTGATCTGGACTGAGGTCAAGTCAATTTCAAGATGGTGGAAACTTAGAATTCTAGGCCTACTTACCAAAAGAAGGGAGGTGTTACAAAAATCTAATATTTCCATGAACTCAGTGTAACCTGGTTGTTGGACTCTATTGTAATGTTGTCTGCTTACACAGATAGCAGAAAAGGAAGAACATATTTTTTGACTTTCAGTTGAAAGTCTGTCATTGATCCATGACAGTGGTAGGTTGATGAAGATGGATGCAGTGACAGCAGGGGGTTGCGATGCACTACAGGTGGCGACAGAGAAAAGGAACGGCCAAACCTTCCTCCAGACTTTATATCACCCCGTATTTCTCCATCAGCCTGACTGCAGACAGTCCACTGGCTCTGTGGGGGAGCTGTCGTGACTTTTAGTACCTTGAGTCATTTGCTCAGTAGAAGTAAAGCGATCAATAAAACACAGTGGTGCTGGGCTCTGGCCAGATTAGTCACATTTCTGTTCAGAGCATGCTGCAGTGTCCTTGTACACTGATTGGGCTTGAGGAGTGTTTTAGCTGTACTTGGCAGAGAACAACTAGATACAGTCTAGAAGCAGAATGGATGGACTTTCTATGTAATAAGTTAGCCTACTAATGTACAGTAGGGCACTAACACTGTAGCCGTAAAAGTAAAAGACAAACTCTACTGACAGTAATGCAACAAACATGGCAGAGACAAAGCAAAAAATGACATTCATACGGTTTAAACTGTGATCGTTTTATTGGCTGTACACAAAAGCATGTCATGGAACAATTGAACTGTAGCACGAGTGTAACATTCCTTTTTTGTTGTTATACTCAACCACATCCCTGCTATTAACGCCATGTATAATTTATATTTCATATATATATTTTTTACAATATACATGTTCTCATCAAAGGAAAAATAGCAAAAGTGCCCCCCTGGATTCCAAATCTAGTAAATATCCCATGCATGTTTCAACTGCATCTAGGAGAAATGTTGTTGATTACCAGGAACAAATACGCAGGCAAATAAATGCTTGGACAAATGAAGGGGAGAGTGTGAATAGACAAAGCTGGTGTACAGAGCACATTCTCAACAACATGAAACAAAAAGAGCCATGCTCACCGACATTTACTCTACGGCTTTGACCCAGTTTAGAATCAAAAGCACAAGTACCAGGGCCGAGCTAAAGTTAGTCTGTTCTGCTCATCAACATTGAGACTAATAGCAGATACGCTGAAAGGCTTTTCTTTTGGCTTATATTCATCTTTTAATGTTAAAGCCATATCAATCTGCTGAGAGACGAGTCAGTCACAAAAAGACGAACTTAAGCTCGCTGTTGAAATACTAATGCTTTTGATTGTATATGAGGCCATAGTAACACTAGCACAAAAAAGTGCATGACATCTTTATGAACCTCTTTACTTCTGTGGAGACAAATAGTCACTGGTCTTGTATTTTTTAAAGTTACATTGCACATTTAAATAGCATGTTGTGTCAATTCAAATGTGGGAATGTATAAGTATAATGATTGAGTGTAATGACAATGACCGTTTTATGTATGTCGTAAAGGTCACGATCCCAGCCAAAGTTACTTTGAATAACTTACGATCAGCTTCAATAAAAATATCAGGGTAAACATTAACGGACTGGACGTCTATAAGGAATATTCTTTTCAACTGAGAGAAATATGCTTTAAAGAAAATACACCATGGGATGTCTTTACATTAAAAGATCAACAAGAATAGTATATTCAGGCTTTTTCAGTGACTCACCTTTTCATTATTTTACGGATCTTTCAATTCACATTTATAGCTCAGTTTCCCATGGCGTGTTATTAATTGTATTACAGCAAGTAATACAACCTTATGGAAATATTGCTTAATTCTAAAGCATCTTTTTTATATAATCTTTTTCACTTTTGTAAAACAAAATAGCTGTGGAAATGTAAAATAAAATATACAGTGCTATGTATGTAGGTAAGAAAATAAAGTAGTAGGCTAATATATTTCATTTTCTGTAACTATTTACAGACTTTAAAATCAGCTGTTATCTGCCTGTATGTTCCACCTAAAATGTATTTGGCCCAAAGCTAACCTTTAAGTAATTTTGAGTGTGCTACAACATTGTTTGTATTGTCATAAGATTTGTCTCTTTTATCTGTATCATACTGAAGATGCAATCTAATTAATGTACCATAGAGACAACCAGCACAAAATATGAGTACATGTTATAGACATCTACATTTTAAGCCAATGGAAACAGAATATTAATCAAATGGAAGCATTATTTTGGTTTGGCGCTGGACTGGACGCATTGTACATTTAGTAAACATTCATTATTGTGTTGCATTGTTACATTTGTGAAAAATTAACTCAACAATTTCCTCCTAAGTTGGGGATGTGGTGATGGGAGCTTGTCTTGGCTTCCAAATTTCATTGTGATTGCTTTCAACTACAGCTGCATGAACTCTACCCTTTTAAATTGTGTTTGCATCATTTAAATGGGAGGGCTGATACTCTAGGGCTGATGCCGATCAGTATGCATATCACTATCACATCCATCAAGGTCTGTTTCCATTTGGTCCATAGATTTACGCTGATGTTATTGAGAGACTCAAATAAATTGAGGTGAAAACAAAAGTGACTCTCCAATGGATTTGTTAATCTAATGATCAATCCCAATCATTTGGACTGCATTAGAAATAGCAAAACAACTGTGAGGAAAAAAATCCTTCTTTCTGAACAATACCCTACTCAGCCCTACCAATCTACATGAAACACAGATCTAAGAACACAGGCATACAGACAAACACACAGAAAGCGAAAACAGAGGATTCGTACGAACAGATTCAACATGCAACGTTGCATAAACAGAAACGCACAGCTAGAACAAAGTCTGTTCAGGGAGCACATTCAATGAGATTGGTGTCATCAGCCAAGCGGGTGTGGGGGAATACTGTACATTAGTTTACAAAAAGAACGACCGGCACAATGACTTATTTACACTGCTTCAAACATCTCTGAAGAAAGTCCCCATCCGTCGAACTCCATCTGAGAGCCCACTCAGTCTGTTTTGCAGTAGAGAGAAAGCAGCAAGCAGCGTATTCCTTACTTCCCTCCAAAAGTAGTCAGTGAAGTAAGCTCTGCATAAAAAGCAATATCAGGGCAGCTCAGTTGAGGAGGCGTCATGCAAAAGTCATCAGTGCTCATGGAGTTATCACAAGTTCATTTCCAGTTGAACATCCATATTTTCAAGCATACGTCAGTATAGATTCACTGAGCGGACAGTCATACAACTTTAGTGAGCACTGGAGTGTCGGTCATGGTGGAAGTTCCTGTGATCGGTTTGGCCTCAACGCACAGTAGAGAACACGGTGAAACGTATCCAACATATAAATGACACAGAATGCATTGAAAGTACGTTCGATTCCACCCGAAGTCCTCCTGCTGGCACTGCTACTATTCACTCCTATTGTTACTTTTATTATCTGAGTCGGTTGTGGTATATGGTAGGATAATATTGATGTTTTGGCACGTCTCGTTACTTTATACTGTACGTAACTTCAACGGCATCCAGTCCCATAAAGTGATTGTACATATTTGCAAACCAAAGTCTCATCTCAGAGATGAGTAACTGCAGGAAAAGTTGCGCTCATCAAGAGTTAAAATTCTAATCTGCCTTTTTAAGCAAAAAGGTGTGTGTATTCCATGCATGTATCCTATATGAAATACAAGTGAAGGTTTCATAATCACGGTTAGGTCTAGGTGATACTCTAGGGTCTATGTCAAGTCAGTCCTTCTTTCTTCACGTTACAGTTTCACACAGGGACGTTGAAGCGATCGTTGGGAGGGATGAGGAGGACGACAAAGTTCAAGCCTCTGACAAGGTGAGAATGTTCTTTCTCTAACAATGTCACGTATGCCAACATCAGCGTGCCCTCGGGGGTCTGCGACAGGCAGAGAAACAGAGGCAAAGGGAATCCCTGACATAACACCCAACAGCTCCTCTTCAGCAGCGGGGCCAGGACAGGTGGACGGGCTGTATAGCGGGATACTGGATGTGTACGTGATGTTGCATGGATGCTGTGAGTGAATCATAGGGCTCCAGAAGTGGGTGGGGGGATGGGTCACACCACGGAGCCCTTGGAGGTGGAGAGGTGGATGGAGTGGATGCGCGTGGCCAGTGTTTTCTCCAGGTCGTGGAGGATGTCGGAGCAGGTGCCGGGGCTGGACACCGGGCTGTCGGCTGGAGGGGGTTCATACAGCAGCTGCTTGAAGCCCTCCAGTTCGATCAGCAGCACCATGTTCTTCAGGAAATAGCCCTCGATGAAAGCCGTAAGCTCGGTGGCACCGAGGAACTAAACCGGAAAAAGAGGTGACAAGGAGAGAGAGAGTGAAGCTTTCAGATTCACTGTGATGCTCATGAACCTTCCTGCTAGGGTTCGAACAATATGGGTTTTAAAGGCTGATTCAGTGATGATGTAATCAGAAGTTATTACACTCTTCTTCATCTTACAAGTTATTACTTTATTAGTATGTGTACTTAATATAGTATTTATAATGTAATTTATAATTTGTTATATTTGATATACTGTATCATTAGTATGTGCTGTCCTGTCTGTCTTGAACTTTATGTGCTGCTGCCATCCTGGTTAAGGTTAAATCAAAATAAATAAAATAGTCAATATTATTATGACATCATCAGCCATAATGGCTGGTTAATGTTATGTAATGTTAATACATTATCCAGGAATTTATTACATTAGCAGGTTTTATTGCATTTTTGACCCATTTTATTACATTTTGAAAAGTTATCCATCAGTTCTGACATTATCAGTTGCGACAGGCTGTTCCTCACCTGCGACAGGCTGTTCCTCACCTTGGCATGTTTGTAGAGGTCCACGCATGTTTCAGTGGTGATGTTCTTGGAGCAGATGATCTCACAGTGTCTCTGAAGGGCCTCTAGTTGGAAGAATTTGGCTGCAGACAAGAGCTGCAGAAAACAGTACAGCCAAACACAGTGAAGCACAGGACTGGAATCCCAGACTTAGCAGTTAGAAATGATAACGCTTGCACTGTCATCGGCTTTGGTTACGTCTCTCTTACCTCCATAATTTCAGTGTTCCGTATGTGCAAGGCCTCGCTGCCTCCATAGTATAGATACTGCATGACCAACTGTAACACAGTACAGTATAGATGAGAATCAATGGCAGAATCATCTAGACTTACATTTCAAGTTCAAGAAAGGTACATTTTCAGTGATGAATCATCACAAAATGAATACCATTATATTTTAATAATGGAAAAAGCAGCCAAAAATCTAAGGCCCACATGTTAAAATTAAAATTAAAATTGCCCTTTAAGTAAGAAGTAATTATCTAAGAATAGGAACAGGCTTGGGTCATGTCCAGTCATGGCTATAGTAGGACTGCACCCCATTGGAAAGCAAAAGACACAGTGCACTTCTTACATGGAATATATTGTACTTGACATGGCTGATCTCAATACAGGTGTTCTCTGCTGCTGGTCGGTTTTGGAGCAGGGACTTGAACCTGGATGACAAAGGAAAAGAAGACACTGGATCACTTTTGCACAATTAGCCACAAAAAAAGAAGAAGAAAAAACAACTAATAACAAAAAAACTCGACTTTACCTGGCTGAAGCGGTAAACAGCAGAACTTTATGTGCATAAAACGGTTTCCCCTCCACCAGGAAAGTAACATCAGACATCTCCTTGTTGTTAAGGAAGTGAGGGTCTGAAAAATAAAAGATGTCAATAAGATCCAATGAAAACACCCAATTGATGCCTCATTACTCATGGCTCAGAAAGTCTGGATGTGGGACAACAACAGCAAAAGATTAAGCTAATGCAGTCATTAATTACTCCATGGGCAATTCATCATTCAGTTATCAGCCCAGCATTAGCAAATACAACAATTCTTATTTCATTACTATTCTAAAAGGCAGTTGATTGCATTTGATACTCAGTCCTTTGAGCTGTTTCTTAAAGTGCATCCTGGAGGATCCTGATTAATTGATTAGTTGTCAAAGGTCTAAAGGTTTTTAAAACATTAACTCCGAACACAAAATTACAAGCTATTTGTCATTTTCTTCTAACCCTGTCATTGAATACGCACTAGGTGGTGCTACAGCATTGCCTTTGAATGTCCCACTGCCTTTCCATGTTCTAATTACTGTAAAAACAATCCTTGAAAAGAGGGACTTGTCAAACTGGGCAAATCTTCGCTGTGACATTCCAGACCTCAAAAAAGCGTATAACATCAGGTTAGATGGACAAATCACACCATTACTGACATCAAGTGAAGACAAATGTTCAAAGAGAAAAAAAACTGTGAGGAGGTATCACAGCTGATCCTTTGATTTGATTTCTAAAACAACAGACAATGAGCTATGGAATAAGCTTGGTTAGTATCTTGACTTTTGATTATGTCAATATAACTGCAGTAATATTTCCTAATTGTCAAAGATATTAGATTAAAGATATTAGTAAATTGAAGTCATATCCCTGTAATAATCTGTGACAATTCACTGATTGATATCACACAATAGTGATCCAACCTATAGCCAGTTCATGAAAGCTTTTACATTTGCTAAAGGAGATTAGGTTTGCCGCACACAAAAAATTCATAGACCAATTTGTCTTAGCTCATTTATTAAATACTCATTTCAGCAAGTAAAAACAATGAGTGAATAACGTGTTTCGCATCCCTGCTTCATCAGATTCGCCCTTTTACATTTGCTGTTCTTAACACCAGGTGTCTAGTAGGTCTTTCGGGGAAATCCTCTGGTACACAGGAAGTGATGCGTTTTACATTTCCGGCAGCAGCAACATCGGTTTGTTTATAATAAATAGAAGAACTGGGTAGTTAGCATGAGCAGTGATAGCCACCATGGCTGAACAGACAAAGAAAAGAGCGCCACCTACAGAAACTCAAACTGCATCAACAGGAAAATCCAAGAAAAAAGAAGTCACAGTACTGGACACACTGTTTGACTGACAGGTGTTCTCTGGGAAGTGCAGTGCAGAAACAGCACAGCAATGAGCGCTTAGCAACAAAGATGTAGACAAAATGACCCTACTGTCACCGCTCCAACAGTCAGCTTCATTTACTGCACAAGGCATTGGAAACAGGGGAAGAACAGCCATTTTTTAAAACTCAAGAGTTCCTTCTCTTACCTAAGCGTGAGGTCTGTTTCTTCTTGATCTCTGTCAGCTTAGGGATGGGGAAGGGCCCATAGCACTGGGTGAAAATGACTGACAGCTGCTGGCTAATCACCTCATTCTGCAAAGGGACACCAACACAAGTGAGGACAGATGTGGGAAAGAGAAACGTACACAGAGTGGAGTTATGAAGTCTCTGTTCCATGAGCTATCTGGGACACATTTTATGCAAATGTATGATAATGTCATTAGAGTGTAAATATATGCAAATATAAGCGTTAATGTCACCCAAGCAGGGCAGTTTTGTATTCGGAGTCAAACTGACTTCATCTGTTCTCTAACACGCATTTTGTTTACATGCACATGAAAGAAAACCCCAGTGACCTTGCTGGCTCGGAGGATCTGGAACATGAGTGGCAGGCCGTGTGTGATGAGCTCCTCGGTGTACTCGTCCTCCTGGATGCAGCTGAAGTCTTTGAGCAGACCCTGGATCAGCGGCCGGCGGTGCTGGATGAAGCAGGTGCGCAGGGACTCCAGCCAGGTATGCAGCGTCCAGGGAACGCCTGGGAACACCACCGCACTGACAATGAATACACTTGCGCAGAGCAAAGGAAATCAGATGTCAGCGTAGTTTCATGGACGACATGTCTCCATCACTCTACGGTGTTAGTGTGAGGTGAAGGGCACTCGCATGGTGAGTGCTGGATTAGTGGAAAAGTATGAGGCCCGGCTGTAATATCTAGGGTGATTCTGTGCAGCGCTTGAATATAAGTAAAGGATGTTTTGTTAAAAAAAATAGCTGTAATGTTCTGTAATGATGTGATGGTCACTGATTGGTGTGTATATTAAATCAACACAAAGTACTATATGACAATGTGGCCAGTGAGGGCTGTGTGTTACTGAGCACCGCTTGAGGACACTGTTTCATTGTCATGTTCACACCTTTGAGCCGAGCTATTATCGCCGTGGATATAAAAAGCACTACTTCTGGGACTGTTTCATGGTTGGATGACTAGAGGTGATTGGTGAGTGTGTATACAGGACAGGACAGGTACGGCTACAGCATGGGCACAGCTCCAGGACAGCAGGTGGCACCAGAGAGTGAGGCATGTGTGCCAATAAAGCATGTCTTAGTAACTCTGACCTAAGCTGCGGATGTCTATGGTGATGTCCACATGGCCATGCTCTGCGCTATGGTACATGGCCTCTCTCAGGGCCCTCAGTTTGGCCTTTCCTGTTCGCAGGGTCCCTCCGCTGTTGGCCTGCGGAGCCGGCCTCTTCTCCCCGGAATCGGAGCCCTCGGCCAGGATCTCCTCCAGGGACAGGACGTCCCCCTTCTCCTTCTCCGCCTGCGACAGGAGCTTCCGAAATACGTTCCTGGAGGGGAAGAGGTAAAAGAGAAAGACTTAGAGCGGAAGATGCAATAAGAGATGGTAGTGACGTCAGGGGAGGATGTAAAAAGTGAGGAGAAAGTTGAAGGGAGAGAAGGGGGGAGGAATTGGATAGTTGCAACGGTCCAAGGTCAAACGATGGATGAGAGGAAGATAAATAGTGAAGAGGATGATATGACACAGGAGAATCAATTGTTCTGAATTAGGCCTACATATACTGTGTCTGTTAACTCTACATAAAGGCCATGCAGCTCTATAACTCTGATGACACGTGTGTTATTCTCTTCTACTTGATTCAGCACGATTACATGGCCATACTCTAAACCTGAGTCACAGCATATGAAGCTGGTCTTATTATATCCTGATACAGGAACTGATACAGAACCCATTAATGGTACTCATACCTTGACTTTTATAAGCCAGTAATTCTACAGCTAATGCCAGAATCATACTTAATCCATAATGTTTTTATATTGCTACAAGCTATGTCTGGATTTCTAGATCCCATGGCACTGAATCTGATTGGACATAGTTATCAATTGTAGCATTACAACAGTAATTGACGCTGTAACTCGGATTCACTGCCGAAATGTTTTCAAGAAAACTTCTAACACAGCTAGTAAAAAAAAAGGGTGCAAAACCACATTTGTTTTAGTTTACACATACATTATCAACACGTAAGCAGAATAAATCTAATGCATGCGACACCCACATAGCAACACAATGCATCTGCAATGGACTGATGCAGCAGTAACGGACTCCGAATGGACTTCAATTGGTAACACATTCAACGCATAAAGTGTGATCCCAGCCTAAGCTTGCATCATTGCACCATCTGCTTTACTAAGGAGGGGCTTTCCGAGGCCAAATGCAACATAACATCATATCCTGTTGGTGAAATCACTTGATCACTGCCTGTTCATTTGACAGGTCAGTGGGCGGCCCACAGTCATCACTTTGAAGCTGACACTAGCATTTCATTCAAGTTTGTTTGATCCCCTCTAACGGTCCCTTGGGTTTGACAAATGTAGATCCAAACGTGTGCAGAATTCCACATGTGAAAGTATCTCCTCCAGTTGTGCCCTTAGAACAATACGGTTCCATGCAACATGTCACCTGCAAAATTGTTTATTAAAATACGTCGCTCCACAGACAGGTCTTCAGATGTGGCATACGTTGCATTTCTGAAAACATTTATATAAATATAACCTAAAAACGATTATATATACAAGCTTTACTTTATGGTATGTGAACACGTCTACACCCCCTATCTCACAACTAATCTGGATGCAGTTTGAGCCTTATAATTGTAAGCTCACGCCATGCTGCAGCATGCTCATCATATCATTGATTGTCTTAATAATGCTGCATTGTGTTGTTGGCTTTCCGCTCTACTTCCTGACAGCTCTCAATGCCCAGAATGTTAATGAGCTTTATCTTGCTCAGCTGCAGGGAAATGATGTTGAAACTGAAGGAATAAGTGCAGCTGAATAGACTGGAGGGCTTATTGTAGCCTGCTGCTGAAGAGGGGGACCAAGATACCTCTGAGTCTCATATACTGTAGTATTTTGTGAGAGGCAGATGGACCAGGGCAGGGTGTGTAAATTGATCAATACCATGGTAATGGATATATCTCTGGTGCCTGGTGTCCGTGTGTGTGCGTGTATGTGTGTGTGTGTGAGTGCCTGTATTACCTGTGGCCATGTGCTGCTGCCAGGCTGTATGAGTTCATGTCTCCCAGTGGGGTGGAGGAGATGCCGTTTCGACACATGGTCCCGATCATGGGGTCTGCCCCTCTTTCCAAAAGCAGACTCACCAGCTCAAAGTTCCCTGACCAGAGCAACGACCAGTACAGATGAATATAAAGGACGAAGACACTCAAATACAACCACGTAGTTACTGAGATCGCAAGTTACATTTTGATACTTCAAAACAGACTATTTTTTGCTGAAAATGTCATGTTTCAGGAAGAGGTTCAAGAAGGCTCTTCAATGAATAATCAGACCTAGGTTCTTTATAAGTATACAACAATGAAGCATAAATCATCAAAAATAGCTTTTCACATTCACTGAATTGCTGAATTCCAGATAGTAATTTTAAGTGGTAAATAAAATTGGATGCCTAAAGCAGTGAGAGAGTGTCCTCAACTAATCCCTGTTCTACTGTCTCACCCACTAGAAAAATATCAAATAGGTAGCAGATTAAAAGTGATTTTAGACAGTTCAGTATTTATGAATATGTAAAACTCTCTTAATACAGCTAAAAACCAGACAGCTCTTATCTGTGATATCATTAAAAGACTAAACGTGAAGCTGCTCCATTTAAAATGAATTGGAGGGTGACTTGACTTTGTGGACACAAGCATTGAAGCATATTGAAGCTTTTATGTTTTATGTGTAATGTTTATGTGACAGTAGTGCAAATAAGTAGGAGCCAGAGAATGTGTCCATGCCCCCATAAAATCATCTTGTGCTTATAAAGTCGGTCTCCTACTCTCCTGTAAGGAGCAGCTCCAGGATTGTGGTGTTTATTACACCTACATTATTTATTATTCAATAAGTAGGCTGTTAATAGTATTCATTATCCACGGCTGTGTGCTCTAACCACCCATTACCATGGCAACGCAGCTGCCTAAATCTTACTAAGGTCATGCACTGCCACAGGCAGATATGTGATGTGAACTTGACAGCAATTTATAGACATGAACAAACTTTCAAAATGTTTAAAAAGCTTGATTTACCATAACATTATACAGCTCTATTCAGTATATATCATACAAAGACAGACAAGGGTCAAATGTGTAATGCAAGTGCACCTTTGGGTGTTTTGACAGAGAAGCTCAGCCAATTAAACGAAGCCCATTTGAAAGGAATACACATATTTCACAGTAACCTAGGTTATTTATAAGCGCCTGTACAACTATACAGCAATGAAGCACAAATCATCAAAAACAGAGTTTCACATTCACTGTATTCCTGCCTTCCAGATACTAATTTAAATTGATAAATTAAATTGGATGACTAAAGCAGTGAGAGAGTGCCTTCTGGTGGGTTGAGAACAAAATGAGTCACAACTAATCCCTGGCGCACTGTATCACCCATTAGAAGACAAGGGTCAAATGTGCAAACCATTGAAATGCACTTTTGGGCATATTTAACTTTCGACAGGCAAGCTCAGCAAATCAAACAAAGCCCATTTGAAAGGAATTCACATATTTCTTGTGCGTACCTGCAGCAGCGGCCAGCTGTAGTGGGGTCTCTGTGTAGTTATCCGCCCCATCCTGCAGGGCGCCCTCCACGCTGGCTCTATTGTCCAGCAGCAACTGTGGCAGGGATGGAAGGAGGGAGGAGGGAGGGAGGAAGACAAACCAGGAGGAAGGTAGAGAGAAAGAAAACAGGCCAGGGAGTCTTACAGTCCGGCTTGACAGGAGGAAAAGCCTCAACTGTAGGAGCCGAGACCTCACTGCAACATCAACCTAAACCTCATTCTGAGATTGTCCTAGCTCTGAACCACTAAACAAATTCTTAGCTATACTTACTCATAAGGTGTGGGTCTTTCTGAGGAGCTTACTGTTGATGTTGACTTGCCTGAGCTGAGTTAACACTTCCTGTGTTGAGGAAGAAACAAAGTGGTGGCCGCTTCGCTTTCTATCCCCAACAGACTCTGAAATCACTGCTAAATGTGATTGCGGTGGTGCGGATTAATAATTGAAAAAATACCGCAGGCGACGATGTTCATCAGGCTTTTAGCCAGTGTCAGTTTATACAGTAACTGCTGCAACAAAATGTACAATACATTAAAAATGAAGAGAACAAAACACTGAAATTTGGCATCCCTGAGGCTGTATATCAGGCTGGCTGAGCTCTGTTCAGCTCGCCTCTGGAATTTTCTCACTGTTGCTGTAAGACCAATCTTTAGATTCAGTTATGGTGAAAGATAGCAGTGTGAATCATCCACACAACATTATTAAAAACAAACTAAGTCTGGAGAGCTTGCCTTGTTAAACCAATTTATCTCCACAAGTACTCCACATAACTGAGACAATTACTCTAGAGATAGGATCAAGAAGGAAAAATAGAAAGGACATGGCATCATTATTATTATGATGCACCATAATAATAATAATCATCTTCATTTTGGTGTAAAGGTCAGGGCAAGGGCCACAGGTTAATGGTTACAGGTCATAAACGTCACTACCTGCACGACAGGGACGTGTCCGTGTAACACGGCGAAAGTGAGTGGCGTCCCCTGGCGCGTTTCAGGATAAACTGAGGGGTGCTTGTTTACTGTGCTTGGCACCTGGGAAGTCATAGGTGAAGTTCAGGGAGAGAGATATACAGCCATTAACATTCACAGCTCAGGGCGGGAGATGGGGGAAGGAGCGAAAAGCAATATGAAGGAGAAGTGTAAGCAAAGGAGGGCAGGATGGCAGAGGGAGATTTTCCTCTTGAGTTTCATAGAAAATCTTGAGCGGCTTGAATTCTTCCTCACATCTCAATCCTCGCCAACGTTTTCACACTCCTCACTCTAAAGGTACATCTCTGTCTAGGCAAGGCTCTAACCACAGTCTGTGCTATCTTCCTAGCTCCATCTTTAAACAGTGTTTCATTTCAAAGGAGACTGAAACAAGAGAGACCACAGAAAATTGGCAAAGACTACAAACACTGTCAAGACGGGTGTCGCTGACTCACGAACAAAGCAACTGCAGAATAAAATTAAAAAACCATACGGCCCGATGTTGTTCTGTGATTCCCGAAGTCGTTTTATCACAAAGTGAATTATAGAGATTATTCATAAATGTCGCCTGGAGGGTCCATCAACAAAAGTCTAATAAAATGTCACACTGTATTTTAGCACACTATATTTTTACTGATGGGAGTGTTAGTGTTTCTATGATCATGGTGCTGAATTATGAATTATGTTATGAGCGAAAATTATTACTATATCTGGGAGCTTCGCCAAAAGTAGAGGGCATTTACTGTAATATCGTAAAAAAATATTAGGATTCTGCTGTAATATTTTACCTAAATGTTTGGAATGGTAAAATGTTTAATCAGACATGCAACAATATCTGTTTTTACATTACTTAATTAGATGGATTAGACTACTGGATGCTTTATACAGCTAGTGCTTTGCTTTTGAGTTAACACACCCACGCTAAATACAGGCACTTAACCAATGGAGCAATCACAGTCAGTCAACAATGAGGCCACTATGGTGGAGTAACATTAAATGAAGCATTTCTCCTCTTACCTACTCTTGTTACAAACTAACATTAATGCAACTACACACACAAGACAAGCTAAACTCTAGATGAGAAAAGTGGGGTTTATTATAATATTGCTTCACCGCCACTGTTAGTGTTCTTAAAGAGCTCTACACAATTTACATGAGTAAGTGCAATGAAGTTCATGCTTCACGTATAGCACATGGTAGCAAGTTACACAAAATGCACACACTCATACAATAATAATACATTATTGATGTGGGATGAATTAAGCACCTGAGGCTAAACGTCTAGTGTGTAAAATGTAATAAAATAATTGACTACACTGAGGGACTGTTAGTTATATATTAGTGTAGAGATATACTATCTTCATTACTGTGTAAATTATGCCTTTTTACTGCTAATCGGTGCACTTCATGTAATGAGCTATACCAATACAACAGAAAGCATGCCAAGAGCAGGTAAGGAAATGAAGACAGAGAGGGAAAGGAGCAACACAAAGCAGGTTCTTGGTTTTCACTAGCAACGTACTGTAACACATACACATCTACAAATGCAAATGAACATCTCGGACAAAACCAATGTAACATGGTTGCACTTCACGGTGTCTGATGGTGTCTTGTCAACACTGACCTCGCTGTTGATGTCGGCTCCAGCGTCCAGCAGCATCTGGACCATGGCCTCATCGCCACGAACACAGGCGTACATGAGAGGGGTCATTCCCTGGAGGAGAGAGGGAGGGGGAGAGGGGGTTACAGGCTGGACTACTCATTTCTATACTGTATCAAATATTCATTACTTTTGGGGAATCGCTTTTGGTGCTATATAGAATCTATTTTCAAGAGTCATTTAAAACCACCATTTAATGTATCTTACTTTAATTTGGACTCACCCAGGCTAAGGCACTGTATGGTGAGCGGTACACCTTGCCAAACCCAACTAACACCCACAAAACTGGGTGCCAAAGGCAGATTCTTAGGTCACTACTATGAAACATCTTTTGGTCTGGTGGAATTCAATACTATCAAGTAAGTACTGAAGAACCATGGCAGATATTGGTTTTACATGGAACCAAAACTTCAAATAGCAGATGAGAATCATTCAGAGTTTCAAGTCTTTCTTTAAATAGTGTTCTATAAAGCGCCATTTTCCCTTCTGAAGCACGATATGTGCATTTAGTTAGTTCATTGCTGGTTATTGGTCATTACCATATCTAAAGATTGCACTTGGATTAAAATGTAATCTATATTCATACATAACATGCAACGAGGCGAGCCCATTTCTGCCATGAATACACTGACCAATTTATACAAAGAAAGATGCAGTAGTTGCACATATGTTATAATTTCTCACACATAATACATTAACTTACTGACTCAAAATAGCCATGTCTTTACATTGAGAGTGACAACATAGGTGGGATGTGATCCTCCTAACATAACATCTTACATCCCAACATATGCACACAGCACTCTCTTGAGCTCGACACACCTACACACATTATGCTCCAAACTGCAAGATGAAGCCGGTGTAGCAATACTTCATGTAAGTGTAGTATATTACGTGTGAGAGAAATAACAAAGAACATTAGTGTAAACTAGGCAGCAATGTCATCCAATTTATCATAGATTCTAGACTAAAGCAATGCACATTTACAGGCACATAAAAGTGTTTTTGGATGAGCCTCCATAATACTTTATTACTCCTGTAATGCTGTGTGTTCCCTAGCACCATTTACCTGGTTTTATAAGGAAATAAAACCCTGTATGTCACCACTACTTTGTTATTTATGTTAGCGGTGACGTTAAGAGGGAAATGTCAGTCAATACTATTTGTCATAGTCACAAGGACCTGTAAATACTAAACACTAATTCTGTTCTGTTCCAGTCAAACGCTCTGTATGGTTCTCACTGAATGTAGCATGAATCAGCCTGCCAGCAACACACTGCTCTCTGGTTATCATGAAATCAGTATAACATACAGGCTTACATTGGAAACATGTGTGGCAAAGAGAATCTTGCAGATTTGGAAGTCTGTTTTGTAAAGTAAGTGAGAGGAGACCTGCCAAGGTTTCTTCATTGAACTTGAACAGGCACAGCTTTCTGGCCACGGAAAATCAGATTGCACCATAAGCTACTTCACTTAGCAGCACAAGGAATAACCAAAATGTCCATTGACTGGGGAAGGTTGAAAATCCCAAATGACATTAACACTTGGATTCAGACTGGGTTTATCGACCTGATGGTCAAACCCAACCCATCAGCGCTGACTCCACGAAAAGTGTTGCAGCATCAAGTGTAAATGACACAGTAATTCTTCTTAAATAACCTGACACAAAGAAAGGTGACATTTTCTTGTATGATGATAATGAGGATTATAAAAATTCTATCATGGCATAGAATATAGCACATTACATTACTCATAGGGAGCAGCCTGTGCCCAGCACGTGTGTGAATTGGGATGGGTTGCTAGGTAATAAGTGTTAGGAATGCACAATGCCGGCGTTGTGTATAACTCTTCACTATGCCTGTGTAGGTGTGTGATGTTAATGCTGTGTAGGTGTAGGTGTCTGTGTTAAGTTGTCGGACCTGTTCGCTCATGCTGTTAATCCCATCAGGCCCCAGTAGGTTCACGGCCTGCTTGACCAGGTCCGTCCGTCCACAGTTCAGCATCCTGAAGCCCAGATCCTGCAGGAACTTGGCCTCTGTGGAGGCTGCGTCCAGCTTTCTGGTGGCACAGAAACAATCGTCTGCCCTGGAGATGGAAAAAGCAGACCCATTACTATGACTAGGGAACCTTATCTCAGAAATTGATTTTGAGATCTCTTTGAGTCTTCCACAGCACACTAAAGAAAATAGAAATGATTGCTACTCTGCTCTTCAAACCTTACTGCACCACAACACATGGTAAAATAAACTGCAACTTTATCAACTGATTTCAAGCACTGACAAAGTCAATTAACAAATGTTTGCACATGGCAACATTTTATTTTTCTGTGCTCTCTTCTGGTTTTCTGCTTTGTTCATTTCCTAAAGTAGCTTTTCTCAAGTTAAGGATTTTGCTGTGTCATTATTTCTTATTGATGTGTCCTGTAAAGCCACTTAATCCATGCTGCAACCAGCTGTCAGGGTGAAGTTCCCACAACAAGGTCATAGCAAAACTTTTTCTTCATGTTTGTCCATGTTATGTGAAAACTAAAGCTGCCATATGTAAAGAGTTGTTAATTGGCTCTGCATTCACACATCTCAGTGTTTGAAATTGATTGACAAAGGTGCCTGATAATCTGTCCATTTTAGCATTTCACAGCAAATATTTGAAAGAGGGACTTAGCAGTCAAGCTATAGATAATTAAACGTGATGGCACTCTTAACCCGTTAACACCAACACACAATCGCTGACTGAGCTGACAAATGAGTGTGTTTGTGTATGAAAGAAAGAAAATGAAACAGAAAGTGAAAGAGAGGGAAACAGAAGGAGAGACAGAGTAAGAGAGGCATAAAGACAAACTCATAGAAAAAGAACTAGACAGCAAGATAGAGATGGATGGACAAAGGGAGAGTAAGAGCAGTAGAGTAACAGTAGAATAACAGTAGAATAACGGTGGGTTGGCCACAGACCACCATGACAGCCCAATGAAGGGACAGGGGAGTGTATTCACTAATGGGTCTTTTTGGAGAAAAGCTGTGGAAATAAGTCCTACAGCAGATCTATTTTAATGTGTATGAAAAAAATCACTGTCAAAGATGCAGATTGGAGTTTTAGTTATCCAAACATTTCTCAGAGGCAGAGCTGCTCTGGAGGCAGACATAGCTAACTGGCAACCTTGAATTGCAAAGAAGGAACTCTCGTCAAAATATAAATAAACAAGACCGCGTGCAAAGCCACGGAACAGCCGGGCACCTATGTAGCTTGGAGGGGAATGCACATACCGCCACCCACTGGATCACTGATGAACGGCATGTCAGGAGCTCAATCACGTGATTTTCAACAATGACTCGACGGACGGACAAACAGACTCGAGCAAATCATAGGTATAAAAATATAAATGTTTATTACTTATTTTTTCATTCTTTCCTGACCATGGCATTCATGATCTTGGAAGGTCAGCAGGCTAACTAGCTAGATAACTTAAGGCGTTTCCACACTGTAATAGTCCTTTTAAAGTCTGAACCAGAGTTTGCTAGGTTGTTACATTGAATTGGTCTGGTTCGTTTCACATTGCCTAATATCAAATGACCGAGGCGGCGGATGTGCCGTTTTGCACTTAAGAAAACATAGCGGCTCCTTACAGACCGTGGAGAAAAAAATTATATTGTTAATCGTTGCTACTGGCTAGGCGATTACAACATTACTTAACCATTAAAAACTGTGGTTCTTTGGCTCCGCCCATTGAGGTTTTAACTCAACCAATGAAGATTATTATTATTATTATAAGAGCAGCTCTCCCTCTGAGAAATGTTTGTATAACTAGAACTCCAATCTCCATTACAGATAGCATATCCATACTTTAGTTGCCGTGGTTCACAGTCCACGCCAGGTAGGAGCAGCCTGGCGGCCTGCCTCACATCATCGCTGTCCACAGAGAAGCTTCGCCGGTGTTCAGTGTGGGCGACCGCCACACGGATCCACTCCATCAGCGGAGGCAGTACCAGGAACGGCCTGCAGGGGAAACAGAGTTTTTCTCTGCTCAGGTCAAAAGGTAAAATTAGATTAGATTAGATGAAACTTTAATGATCCCCATGGGGAAATTGTGTTGACACAACAGCAAATAATAGGATAAAGCAACAATAAAAAAGTGGGGTGCCAGGGGTGGTATCAAACACAACACAACCAACATTTATCGACATGACATTGGAACGTATTAAGTAGAAATATATGAATGAAAAGTATGACAATATATTAATATAATAAAAATAATATATGTATGCTAGGTGTGCAAAATACCAGCTGTAGAACATACTGAGACAAAGAAAATGAATGTATGTATGTACAATATGAAAATATGCACAAAAAAGAAATTATTCAGTATGAAAATAAATGAAAAATATAAAAATAAAGACATATGCAATATATATTAAAAGACCAAATAAGAAGATATGAAGAAATAAACCTGTGAATTTACAGATCGCAATGAATTTTTTTTACTGATAATATCACACAATCCTTTAAAACATGTTGCTAGATTTCATAATGCTCCCTTCAAATAAAATCACTTCATAAAAACTCAAGCCCAATATTGATAGCCACAAACTTTAAAATTAAAGATGCCCTCACAGATAACTGAAAAGGCAATTTCCATCAAATCAATATTCATAATCTATGATTCAGATAGTCTTGAGCAGAAAGAAAGAGATCTAGATGCTGCAAATGAACCCCCTAAATACTGTTATTACCTCCTTTAATCAAAACCAGTAATGGGTCTTCCCTGGTTGACATGTTCATATTTCATCATTTATTTCCAGGGTTAGTGTGCCTCTATCATCTCTAATCACACTTCCTGTGAATCACCTAATCTCTCTCTCTCTCGCTCTCACACACACACACACACACACACACACACACACACACCACACACACACACACACACAC
>OMLI01018076.1:0-10339 GCA_900302605.1 Rondeletia loricata
TTCTCCCGCAGTCTGTCTCCTTCTGGGAAACCCAAACGTGGCAGCATGCCACGATAAACTAGACTAGGTAAAAACCTCGTATATGACTGGACTCAGGAGCCCAGCCCATCTAGACTAGGTAAAAACCTCGTATATGACTGGACTCAGGAGCCCAACCCATCTAGTTTTTCTTCGGATAAAATGTGAGTGAAGTTTGATTTGTGCCTGCAGCGCCGCAACGCTCCGATGGTAATGGCAAGAATAGCATGCATCTATTATGGTGAATTAGTGAGCAATCATGAATCATACATCAAAATAGCCAAATTTTACGCATAATACACGATGATGACAATACAGAAAATTGAGAAAAACAGAAATGCATGGCAAAAATAGCATTTATTGTCAATATTTTAGAGACCCCCCAAAATTTCACAAATCATGTTTTCAGGGGAGCTCATGTCTCATTAGGGGGAGCCATGGCTCCCCTGGCTCCCCTGTGGTTCGCACCCTGAGTTTAAGATGTAAACTGGGCTCCGGCGCTACATCAGTGCAAGCTGACAGCACCAGACTGAGTATTTGTTTGAATTATATTTTGGATGAT
Organism: Rondeletia loricata; assembly: GCA_900302605.1. Taxonomy (NCBI): domain Eukaryota; kingdom Metazoa; phylum Chordata; class Actinopteri; order Beryciformes; family Rondeletiidae; genus Rondeletia; species Rondeletia loricata. The sequence continues at coordinate 581 of OMLI01018076.1, forward strand.
TTAAGTGATGATTTAATCCCACTGCTCTATCAGGGCACTTTGTCTTCTTATAGATTTAGCTGCATTTAGTGTCTGAGGACTTCATTGTTTCCATTATTTACTCAAAAATACACTGTCGTCATGGGGAATTCTGTTTTGTAGCAGGTCACATGAGCAATAAAGTTGAGGATGACGTTGTTGGACCGGGACAAAGCAAAGTCAATAAACAAAAAACACGAGGAAAAAAATCACCGACCACCCACCTACATGCAACCTGTTGAAATACATCACATTTTCATACTCAGGTTCAAAATAACTTAGTCCACTACATGTAGCAGACAAATACATGTAATTATTTTAAATGTATTTTGTAATTTACATTAGATAAGGAAAAAGCATCACATAGTTTATGACAAAATTCATCCAAGGAGACTATTTTACAGAAATACTGAAATGCTTTATGGCATGGGTCACTGTTCACAGTGTTTTTTTAACAGGAAACATCACATTTCCCAAAGCCATTTCCCTTTGCAGCAGTACTTGAACAAGTTAGCGTGCTGTTATTCATCTTATGAGACTATTTGATAATTAAAATAAATGTCTGACCACTCTGGTAGTCCAGGCCTCAGCTTGGACCCGATCAGAGAATTCAAGTGTAAACCTAATTATGATCCAATTTGGCACAGGCACAGGATGACACAAGATGCCCTCTTTATATCTCGCCTCTGTAGCAAATCCTATGACTTTCCGTTAAACCTCATTCCCTGATATAGTTTGGTGCCACACTATGGCCAGCTCAGAACCAAGAAAACAAGGTCAAACAAGGTTACACTGCAATCTTCTGCATGGCCACTGCGTGTGCCTAAAGAGACAGTATTGGTTTATATACAATACTTGGCAGTTTACTTTCTGGACGTTTAATTTCGGAGCTTTCTTGTCTCAAATGATGAGCTGGGTGTGGGATTTCATTTGTTTGTAAATGGTCAAATCTCGTTTCAAAACGTATTTTCTCTTGATAATTGAAAACACTTGTTTTTCATTTACATACATTTCTCACTTTCAGGCTTTGTAATTTATTTTGTTATGTAGGCGTATTTATAATATGTAGCAAGATATATGCAAAACAAAGGGCTAAATTTGAACAGTATACTACTAACCAATATGAACTCAATGAACTCCATCTCGAGCCATACAACTGGCCCGCTGATTACGGTACACAAGGAATTGACATGACATAGTATTTTTAAAATACAGCCATTAAATGCTATAGTCCTGCGACATTAATGTTATCATATTCTTGCAAAGCAGACACAGTCAGCAACATTTTAAATGAACCATATAGTCTAGCTCCTCTAAGCTTTGAAATAGCAGACTAACATTCCATTCAATCTGAGATTTACACAACTAATTCCTTGCCATGACAAGGTTAGTCCTGTATCATTTAGAAATGCAGATACTTCCTTCACAGACCTGGTGAAGAGGTCTACCTCGGTAACTGCCCCCAGTTTTTAAATCATTTTGAGGTTGTAGTGATACAGGTTCAAATGGTGTAACAGTGATTTTCTCACCCGCTGAATTGGCAAGGTGCCCCTCTCACCCGCTGATGAACAATTTCATCAATATATTTTCCTGATAGTGACACTGACAATGATCTACTAACGTCTAGGTTTTTTCCCCACTATTTACTGTATTTCTCAGCAAAATGATCATACATTTACAATATTCTTTCAATCAAGTTTATTGTCAGTGTCTGTTCACAAATCACAGGTTTGAGGTTAATGGTGGAGATTGGGTTATGAACAAGCACCGAAAACATCTGATAGTAATCACTGGACTGGAATTTTAGTCATCCACAGGTTCGCAAAGGTTATCTTATATATACGTGTGTGTATATATATATATATGAAGAGTAGTAAGCCACTTGTGATCAGGTGCTGGTTGGTCGCAGGAATACAAAACAGTCCATATAAATAAATTATTCAAGCTGAAGCTTTGCTGAAAATGTAATCACATCTTTATTGTTCTTACAGCATTTGCAAATAGGCTTATAGAAGGAGCGAACAATGCGTTTCACTTGTTGCTTCCTCAGAATATCGAATTTAATAAGCAATAAGAAATATTTCACTTTTGTACAGCATTTTAATTTTCCAGGATATTTCTCTTGGATAATATTAGTCGTCCCTGGAATGCAGATTCAGTTTTTTCCTCTCTTTTTTTGTTGATAATTGCATATGGGCAAAATAACTTATTGAGATAGATGATAGGAAACATGTAAAATGTATCATAATTCCTCCAGTTTAGCTTGTATATGTGTTGGAGGTATGATTTTCAGACTAACAAATGCTGAATGAAAGCACATGAGTAACATCCATGAGTAATGGGAAAAGCGTTGATGGCTTTTACAGGCCAAAACTATGGATGTTATGCCAAAGTTAAATATTGCCATGAAGGGAAAATCCACCCTGAAATAGTTGCACATTATCCCTGTCATCTCAGTCAGTTGAGTCTAGATTTGTGAACATTAATGAAGTCTTCCCAAAAGCTATCTGTGATGTTCTGTGATAAAACCACGAGCCTCTAATTTGACAATAAATGGGAGTCTGTATTTGTAGACATTTGGGTGCAAAGGCAGAGCAGCAGGGTGACCTAGTGGGTAAAGAGCCCTTCAAACCCCTGTGTCTGCAAGCATCCGCTCTGCTGAAGTGTCCTTAAGCAAGACACTGAGCCATGGGTGCTGTTCTGTAGCTGAGCCTGACCTCTGACCTCCCTGGAGGTGTAAAACGTGTAAGAAGAAGGATTCTATGATTCAGTGTTAGCCCCATTTACTCTCCAACTAGAGTTTGACAACACACCATCATTGACTGTCTTTTACCTTTGGCTTTTTCTTGTAGAAATAATCACAAAACACTGTCAAACACTTTAAAAAAAAAAGTACGCTATAGCAAGAACTACAGTATGTGATTGATTTTGCCCACTTCTGGTCTGCTTATGGCTAGAGCTGCCAAAGGCTTTTGTATATTGGCCAAAAAACACAACATCATTCATTTGATAAACCTCACACTATCTTGAAATTGGGCCAAATACGTGGGTGGCCCAAAGACAGGCCAAAAATGGTGAAACCTCACTATTGTCCAACCAATGTTCCATAAATGTATAAAGGCCAGAATTGTTCCTCTGTAAATCCAGCCATAGTATTCTGCTTGTGTCCAGAAGAGATGGTTGAACAAGAGGTTCTGCTGAGTGGTGAGAGATAGATAGAGATAAAGCCTTAGGAGACTGAGACATAAGCCACTCGAGTCCTGTGTACTGTGGGCCAGCAGAATATCTGTAGAGGCTACAGAAAGAGTTCACCTTTCTCTTTGAGAGAGAAAGAGAGACAGCACTTTTGCAAGCAACTACCGGTATATACGTATTTGAATATACACTGAATGTACAAAATATTAGGGACACTGTCTGATGAGGTGAATCCAGGTAGAAGCCATTACCCCTTATTGATTTCCCTTATTAAATCTATACCAATCACAAAGGAGGAGGTAGATAAAGAGATGTTCCTAATATTTTTTACATTCAGTGTAATATGGAATGGCAGACTAAACTTCACTGCTACGAAGTAAACTTAACAATTGTGTCAACAAAAAACGAGCGTCCAAAATCAATTCAGCATCTTCAGGTTTTGTTGCCAGATGACATTCCAGGTTTCTGTCCTGATTCTCTAGCTTGCTACACCAATTCTCACTTTACCAATTTGTTCTTGAGTGATTGGTCAAAAGTCATGGGAATAACTGTGGGTGTACATGAATGTTGGTTTAGGTTGGACTTTTGCTGTAATGGCTCAATTGCCAATACATCCTAACCTCTCTCTAAGTTATTGAAATAACTTCCTCCAATCAGCCGTCCTTTTCAATCCATTAAACCTTGATAAACAGAGAGATACAGAATATAACCCAAGTGAGAAGATTCACCTATCACTGCTGTCAGATGAAAACCTTTCATCCCAAAATGCTATTTTTTCAGAATGATCAAGAAGTGAGGGTGAATAAATTTTTTCCCACTGACACCACATATGTTTGAAACTACATAATAGATTTAGAATACAATTCATTGTTCTTAGGCGCGGGAATCCTGCTCAGCTCACGAAGAAGAAGAATGTATACAAAATTAAAGTGGAGTTATGAGGTATTTGCATGACAGCAGCATTATGCTGGTTAACTGGAGGTGCTGTTGATAACTTAGTGATAATAATACTGATACTGAGAAAATGAGACACCCGCTCTCCAATAGTAGTCATTGCGATGAGGCTCATTCATCAATGTTTTTATATATTTGGAACGATAAAGGAGAAGGTGATACAGGGCGAGAACTTAAACATGAAACATGCATGGCAAATGTTTGTACTGATTCAGACCATCCTAGTTTACAGTTGAAACATGTTGCAGTAATGATATATCAGGGCACATGAATGATAGCCATGTGTCCATTACACAGGACATCATTTTGTGCTGATGCTTCGTACAATAATATTTGACAGTCATCTTGCTTTTGCCAGTATAAATATGTATTTATTTATCTACATTTTAATATGTTGTTTTTGGAGTCTTGCACCTGGATTGGCTTTGCTCCTATGCAGTAGGATTTTGCAAATTTCACATCAAATATTTGAAGAGGTTGTGGTTTTGATAACAGCTGTATGTGGAATATTATCATGAACACACTCCATATCAAAGCCGTTTGATATCACCTCGTATAATGTTTAGCTGATTGTGTACTTAATGTGTCAAAATGTCATTACTGGAGAACAAAACATAGACTTTGTCTTGTACTATCAGGTGCCTACAATGCACTGTTTTCATCGCTGGGTGTGTTGAGCCTGAAGACACTTAGCAGTATATGTGATAATGCACAGTGTGTGTGGTTATCAAAATAATAATGTGCGGTGTGCATAATTTAATATTATAACTAACTAACTAAATAAATAAATACAGCAATACAGAAATAAATACTATATTTTAGTATATATATAGCGTTTTGACACTAAGGGGTCTACAATGTAATTTTTACTTTCTGTGATCTAATTTGGCTGCTAACCCAAAATCAGCTAAAACATCTGATAAAGAGCAAGAAGAGGAGTGGACAGTCTTGATAATAAAAAGAAAAATGTCAGCAAAGCCCAGAGGGAGAATTACATAAACACAATGGGACATTTGATGTATGAAAAAGAAGATTTAAGAATTTTATATTAATTATTTTAAAGTCTCACCATTCAGGTGTTGTACCCTTAATTCTGGCCCTTGTAATGATTCTCCAATCTTGTTTCTCCTTCTAGCAGACTGTCAGAAAGCAAAGCCCCAGTGAATGGAGAAACTGTATTTGGAAATCAAGAAACAACATAGCCTGGTGGCTATAACACATTCTGGTAAACTCAAACTGGATGCTGGGTCTGCTGCACACTCTATTGGGGCCTAAATCAATGCCATGGCTTTAAACATTTTGGCTCAGGTCAATACTTGAGTGTGAGCAGACCTGCAGAGAGGGGAAAGAGAGTCTCTTCTGACCAAAGGTATTTGGATCTAGTTTAGCCAGCATGAGTGGCCCAGTGATGAGACCTCTGCAGCACGTGTGTGCAGCCACGTCACAAAGTGTATTTGTAAGCAATTACCAACATGATCTGATCGTGTTCTCAGCTGTTTTGCACACACCGCTCTTGTGTCAGTGAGGGTCAGAAGCAGAGAGAGTGAAAGAGAGAGTGTGAGGGGAGAGTAGAAGGAGAAGGAGAATAGAGCAGGATAGAAACAAGCATGGTTACTGTATTTACACATTTTACAATACTATTACACAAACTCTTTTAATGCTGTTCAGAGATCAACAAACTATTGACAATATTGAAGAGTAAATGATTCACGTCTGAGAAGTGACATTTTACTATTCTCTACTTGCTATGTAGAGTAGATTCAGCATTCAGGATTCAATCATGTATTGCCATATCAACCAAGTTGCTTGCAATGTATCTCAGTGTGCTCAGGATAAAAGCGGGACTAAACAACACTAGCAGAACCTCTGCCTCAGTATTTAGAAAATCGGAATCTGCAGGTTCATAACAAGGCTGAACCATTCCGGCTTGTGCCATCTCTTCGGTCTTGTTTGTAGTAATGTGAGATTGTTTGTGTGACGTAGCTAGGAAGACAGGACAGGGAGATGTCAATCAAGTGTGACCTGACCACACCCCGACATTTCTGAGAAAATGGTCAGCAAAATGAGCTGTTTTTGAGCTTTGTTTTATAATCGTTATTATTGTTTTTATTCATATTTTGGTGGATACTTAATATGACACTCAACTGTGATATCATATATAAATTTGTACTATGAGGCCAACTTTCAAGAGGCTTTAAACATCACTATGACTGAGAGGCAAACTGGTCTCATTTCTACATTCCTAATCGATTTGTTTGATACATACTGCACAGGACCGCTGTGATGCAGCGTCAACCTAGGATACATTTTCCAAACCCTAAATGAAAATATAACAGTGAAACCACAGCCAATATTTTCCCAAGTCTCAGTTTTTCAAACAGTGTGACCTTTGCTTTCTATAGAGAACGTTAACATAGATTTTCATTAGCAATTAATCAACTCAAATCACATCAGAGTGGGTGAACGGATATTTTGATGAAATATCTTTCTCCTTTTTTGTCTTGCCTTTCATGCATGTTTTATTATTCAAAACTCTCTTTGTCCCTTCTCATTTGTTGAGAATGTTGTATGCTTCATTCTTAATATGCACAGTATCAGTGATGTATCCCCTCAATTGTAAATATACAATTGATTAATGACAAATACATGACACATCTGATGTACTGAAGATTATGCTTTTGTGTGACACTATGACACTAAAATCCTACAAAAATATAAACTTTAAAACAGCAAACAAGATAGATATCTTGATCTATAATTTAAGAGGGGTGCTGGTTCCACCCTACTAACTAGTTTATTGTTTTCAGAGAGGACAATCCTTTTCACAGTAAGTGTGTACAGTTCATCAAACATGAAGAAGAAACTGACATACAACATACACCGATTCAATCAGGACAGCAAAACCAAACATCACAGACATAATACACTCCATATGAATGGGTAGACACTAGTCGGCATGTAGCTCTTACTGAAACAAGCCTTACTGCGCCGCAGGAACCCACAGTGGTTGCACTGTAGACGTTGTTCATCATGCATCTGTCCTGTCTATCCTTAGCTCTGCAGTACTTATATAGTCAACTCTGTCTCAGATGTTATAAAACAGAAACACTCAACTTCTGGTTGTTAAACAGCTGTTTTCCAGAGCATTCCTCAAACCTTTTGATGGCTGAAAAGAGAACAAATTTAGCAATAGTTCACTGCTCATACATGGTGCATGCGCTAAAGAGAGACAAAAAGAGACTTTGGACGAATGACTGGTTGGTTGTGATTAGTTTGTGGGGGAGAACTGTGGAGGTCAGATAGGATGGGAGTGAGATGACGAATAATCATTGATGTAGGGTGTGTGGATGCTCATTCCTAAAACACAGCCAGTGACAACACAGAAATCTGGTTTATATCATGTATGTAGTCATTGGTGCCATGAGGCAGTTTGGATAAAAGTGCCCACCAAATGGTATTTGTTAGGTTATGTAAAAGCCATCTTGATGACATTTATATTGCTTTTGATATTGTGAAATACACAGATAAACCGAATACCCTCAGACCATTTATCCTGGACACAGACGAACACGATCAGATATGATCATGATGTATAATTCTGACCTGTTGCAGATAGCCTGGAGATACCTGGATATCTTTCAGTGTTTGCTGTAGATCCCATATTGTGTGGCAGTTTGAATGTATAAATCTATCAAATTCCAAATCATCCTTTTTCCAAGAAGCTAACACTACAACTTGGGGGAAAAGTGCACCTACTGTTCATGACCTGGAACTATTAACATAGCCGCAGAATTGTCATTTATCGAGCAATTTGCAGCCCTCCCAAGCGTTCTTGTCGGACAAACCCTTGGCTGTTTTGCAGGATTGACCTTAGTTGGCCGGGGGATAATAAATAGTGTTAAGGGATTCCGGGGATTCCGATGCTCCTCCAGGAAGATTTACAGGAATGGGAAAAAACAACTCAAAATGCTTTTTTCTAGTCTGGTTCTGAGAGATAAGAAGGGTGGAGACAACTTTTACATGGCTGCAAGAGGCATGCTGTGCCAAAGTGATCTTAGTGCTATGGAATCAAAACAAAATTCAAGAATGAGAAGAACGCCTGCGCAGCTTCCAACCTGTATATGACATTTTGGATTGAAAATGTTGCATGTTGTCAAGACACATTAAAGTAAAAATACAATTCTACTTTGATATTTTAATGATGAGGAAATTATTTATGACATTGGTTACCGATAAAGAACATGACCTCTTTCTTTCCTTCTTTGCCTGCCTGTGTCACGACTGGCATGAATTAATTTGCAGGTTGGTAAGACTTCACATAAACTAGGATTACGTAAAAGATGACATCACAAATTACATGGGGTTTAGCTTTAGAGCATAAGGCCCATTTGCATCAACCAAAGTGAAACAAGATTCGAAAGACGTGGGACACTGTGAATATTATAGACTCATCACAAAATTGTGTCTGACACAAGCTCAGGCCTTTTTGATTCAAGCTTAATTCACACTGCCTATTCAAACACTGAAAATCTACTCAGAGGTTGCAGTGATTTGACATGACAAATGTTCAAAACTGGCGCACCATATTTCAGGCTCGAGCAGACTTGGATTTAATAGTTATTAGCATTTGTGTTAACCTGCTTGGCGCACCAGAGGTGTGGGGGTTACCACATCAGAACAATTCAGATAGTGTCGGTCACACTAAATTGACTTTCAAGCACTTTCTCTAACCTTTCTGGCACCCACGACATTGTTGACACTCATCTGGCACATAAACACATAATAAAAGTTGTTTACACATACTGTTTGAATCAGTTCTACATCCAAGTTTCAATTCTCTCATACTTTACGAGACATACTTTATGAAACACAACGACGAAGAAAATAAATAAAACATGAAGACAAAGATCATGCTGCAGACACAGACACAGTCGCAAAGCCTTTTGCTTCACAATTTGAGAGAGAGAGAGAGAGAGAGATCTCTCTAATCTTGTTTTATTCTTAATACTGTAACTGTCATTCAGCATTTGTGATGGCTATCACAGCTAAGTAGTCAAGTTTGTTTCATTGGATACAGCAAGTCAGTTGCACTCAGTTGAGGTTTTACGGCTGTTTTACTGCTTTACTGAGACAACAGCAGAAGAAGACAACATGGCTGCATCTCTAGAGTACACTGTTCCAGGAGGACATTTCAGGGTTTCTCATCACTACTCTCTTCTACTCTCTGACATTGCCGTTTGGCACTTGTGCCATGATGGCAGAGACTAAAGACATATATCTCTTTGGCCAATGGCTGCAATGCTGGAGAAGCCTACCTGACCACAGGAGGGAGACATTTTTAACATCTCCCTCTCCCAAGCTCTGGTGCCAACATGCTTCAAGACTGCAACCATCATCCCTGTGCCGAAGAACTCAGCTGTGTCAGGCATGAATGATTATCGTCCGGTGGCTCTCACCCCGATAATCATGAAGTGCTTTAAACGACAGGTTATGGTCCACATAAAAGACAGCGTCGACATCAATGTGGATCCCCACCAGTATGCTTACAGGAAGAACCGGTCTACATCTGATGCAGTCTCATCTGTCCTCCAC
>OMLI01018078.1:0-11067 GCA_900302605.1 Rondeletia loricata
CATATTTGGTTTCATTCATGAAGGATTCTTACACAGAAACGCTGAATGTAGAACAATCAAAAATGTATTTATGAAAAAAAGTTCTCAATGCCAAAATGACCAATTAATATCGATTGTTTCCTATTTTGTGACATATATGTAGTTATTTCTACCTTTACCAAACATAGGAAAGCTAATGGGTATACATTTCATTGTTTTGTATTACATTCTCTAATATTATTCTACAACAAAATATACAAAGTCAAGGAAAAAGAATAAAGTAGAAGAGCATTTAGACCATTATCTATCAACAAACCCAGGCTTCCTACACTCACTTGGGACATCAAATTCAAGGGCTTTTCAATGACTGTCACGGTCTTGTTTGGTGAAACTCAAGGACTCAAAATTGGCATGTTTTGGTCAAAATTAGAAATCACAGAGGCCTACATTTTTACTCATGATCTTGTTAAGTCAAGAAATCATGTTGAAACCGTTCATTTTAAAACTGCTGCTAAGGCCTTATTTTATTTTTCTCAAATCCACAAACTTTCAAGGATTTTTAAGGCCTGTGGGAGCTGTGTACCTGTAGATGACTCCTTGGCACCACATCACTTTGGCCAGCTCTCCTGGAAGGTCCTGGTCTGCATGTTCTTCACCTTGGGCCAGGGGGTCTTTGAACTTCCACCTTAAACACATGAGCAAATTAAATGCTAGATCTACATGGATGTATTGCACGAGTAAAATACGTCACTGAACATCTTTAATTTGTGTAGCCTACTATGTGTGCTCAATGTATTCAAGTGAATGAATCAATTAACCTGTGCTGATGAGGCGAGGGACACGTGAGAGGCAGCGCCTCAGGAAGACGAGACCTTCTCTCCTCACTGTCTGTCATGTTTATCCTCCCGTCTGCCCGGCTGGAGTCTCTGGTTCCCTCTGCTCCGATATCTCCAGCAGGCTTGGAGAGACGAGTGGTCCAGTGGTGGCGGGCCAGAGAGAGAGGGTAGCGCCACATGGGGGCAACACCGGAGCAGGAGTGATGCTGGACCACTGCGGTGGACTGGTACATCTCCTCTGGCTTGGAAGAGAACAGAAGAAGAGAAGAGAAACTGAATAAAATATTCCAGTAAAGATGAGATGTAAGCACTAAAATACAGCCGGGAAGCATTACCTTGGGCTGAGCGGCACGGTCGGCGTTAATCCGAGGAGAACAAGACCTCGGTCTGATCGGCTCATTCTTTCTGGTTCCTCTACCCTGAACCTCTTTGGTCTCATCACTTGCGGTCTGCAGGCAGCCGGCTTTGCCTCTCTGGTGCTGCTGACTGACATGGCAGGCATCAGGGTCTCCGCTAAGACCGTGCATCCTGTGGTGCTGATTGTGAGCCTGGCTGAGGCTGCACGAGAACTCAACTAAGAAGTCTTCCCCCGAGGACGACAGCATCAGAGCTGCCCTTCCCTCCACTGACCTGATGACGGTCTCACCACTGGGTCCAAGCTCTGTGTCGCAGGAAGACGACTCAGGCCACTCCACATCCGAGTCAATACCGAAGAAAGGCTGCAAGAGGGATGGGGAGACATAAGATGTCTAGGCAGAAGACTTTTCATCTGAAGGACTATCAGTATTGTGTCAGCAGAAAAGCCCTTGGTACCTTTTTGTGGACAGCAGGGATGAGTTCCTCTGGCAGGTACGGTCGAGTGGCATACTTATTCCTGAACACCAACGCAACTTCCATCAACTCCTACAAAATCACATCATCACTTTAAACAGGGATTGGGCCACGCAGTAAGCAACAAATGCCTTTAGGAGAACCACACCATGCGTTCACAATACTAACCAACCGTGCACCATCAGCCCTGTATAAAACAGCCTAACCCATTTTGTATTCATCTTTAGTACCTTGTAGGTGCTGATGGTGAACCTCGTCCTCTGTCGGACTGTGTGTGTGGTCTGCAGAGGATGGCCGGAGGGGTCTGGGGCTTTCACCAGCATGAACTCACAGCCACACGGCGATAGTTGCAACTGGGATCCGTCTGCGTAGCGAACATCCACCGACTCATCCTCATACATGACCATCAAACTGACACTGGCGTTGGTTGCCATCATTAAAACTGCATGTGATCTGGCAATACTTAAAGTTACTTAAGTTATAGAAACTCTGAAACTCAAACACAGACCTCTTTGGCAACATCGACGTCATCAAGAGGAGACGGTTGTTATGGGAACGCTCTTTCACTAACCGCCGGAACCGGAAAACAAAACAATGGCGCACTGTAGTCTTTTTACGGTCAAAATCATCTCCGTGCAACTCAAGACAGTAGGTCACGACGAGAGCGGAACGCCATGCTTGGTGTCGTTGTTTATGTGTAAGCCTACTATAAAGGTATCTGGTTAACATCCCCCATCTGTCCCTTGACGTTAGGCTAGGAGCAATTCATTTTACGGCAAGAATGAGGTGGTTTACAACGCTCGGGCAATGTTACTTGAGAGGAGGGGAAAGTGAAGAGCTGTCACTCTGCCCCTATTTCCGAGTACCGCAAACGTCATCGCGAAGCGCGGCTGGTAACAGAAAGTGCAGTCCAGAGTCTCCTCTCAATGTATTTATGGAAAAGCTGCGAGATACGGCCTGCTGTTGCAGATATCTTCCGTTAAAACAGCTGGGGTTGATGGAGAGCTAACGCTTACTTTTGCCGACAAAAATGCGGGCCTGTTTTGTTGCTATCGAGTGATTCATCTTCTCAAACGTAACGATCTAGGGGGGAAGTTGCCCCTACGTCTCGTGACGGCCCATTGTTGAACACACCCAAGCCTGTGCCAATTAAGTATTAGGTAGGCTATATCCAAACTACCAATTAACAGTTGTACTCCTCAGTCCTTAAACATTCAAGTGATCTAGCAACAAACAAATGGGAATAAGAAAAAATCTTAGAGTCAAGCATATCCAACAACGTTTAGGCAATGTACTTTTTACACAACCAAACACACGTTTTATAATTGTGGTCATTTTGTGATTCAGGAAATATCACTATTGTACATCTGTAATGTTGCAATTTATAGATTGCACATGCAAACACACATGTCACAAATACTTATGATGCTTAGCTTGCTTTAAATGATTTTCAATAGAGTGCTTCTGGTGAAGGACAGGGTTTGTCTGTTAAACCATCCCATAAACCATATCTAGTATGTTGACTGATTAGAGGAAACTGCACATAAGGGTTAGTGTGGTCAACGATACCCCTTTAAATTACAGGCCATTAATTACGCAGTAATGACAGGAAAGTAATATCCAAGTAAAATAGAAGTAATAACTAGTTACAGCGTTAGAATGACTGGTAATTATGGAGTATATACAAGTTTTTAAAAAGCTGCTTTTACCAGTAGTTGTATTAGATAAGTGGCACAACCACACACTTTTGAAAACTTAGAAAGGTGCTGGAGCTGAAGGATAAACTAGTTAAAAAAGGAAGAAACACTGTCTCCATTGATTTATCTTCCACAGAGGGGAGGGACATTCTTACAGAAAGTGACTACACCTGTGCAGAAACAATGTTTTTTCATTAGGTTTTCATTTGCTTATAATGTAGAATACATACAATAATACATTATATATTTTAGAAAAGACATACCAATACTGACTATGTACAATATTCACATAGGTATACAAACGTACTCCATAGTAACTCTACACAAATAACAGAAAACAGCAGAAACCCCAGAACGGGCCTTGCACCTTTTTTTTAACTTGTATATTACTCAGTAGTTAACAGTCATTCAGATGCTATAAAGAGTTATTACATCTATTTCACTTGTTATTTCCAGTCATTACTATGTAATTAATGGCCTGTAATTTAAAGGGTTACCTGGTCATCTGCAGTATCTGACTCCAATAAGGACACACAACACAATGATCACCTCCCACCAGTTGTTACTGTACAACATTAACAGCGCTTATATATAATGGCGGTTTAACAATAATCTGTAGGAACTCACATTAAAATGCATTAAGACTGCAAATCCCAAGAAGGTCTCCTTTAATAACGTCATAATTATTAAAGAGCAAGAACAGGCTCATTCTTCTCCTGACAGTCTGCTGTCCTGTTTATTTTGACTTTGCCACCATAAAATAAGTAGTCCATCGGGCCAGGAGCAAAGCACCAAACAGCACTGTGTAGCTGAAGAGGATGAATTTGAGAACTTCTCTGAATGTGCGGAGGAAGCGGATACATAAGGGCTCCACGTCCAGAGGCACATGTGTCTTCTGCCTGCGGCCAGTGTGTTGACTCAAGTGTCCCATGTTTTCTCCTCGTCCCATTGTTCTGCAATCACATACACACATTTGTGTCATATTTATCCCAACATCATAGATTTCACTCAAAAATATGAAAGACTGTTATTTGACCCACATTTTTTGCAAATGCATATTTTCATGGACTATTACTTTTATTAAGTTATTATGTTTTAATTTGAATCAGAACTGTTGTGCAAAGGCTAAAGCTCCTATAATTCATAGCCAGGCTTGTATAAGCTGAAGCCTTGGCTGCATTATCAGAGGACCGTTATTAATAATTTATTTGTAAATTGCACTAAATGGGTTCAGTATTGATCTGCCCTCCACTGGTTTATACCCAGAAATAATAGACTGTTGCTCTGTGTGTTTTCATATGGAGAAAGCAACAACCTGATTGTAATGTCTTGATTTCTTAAGGCAAGATATTTTGAGATGTGTTTTTGAAGACATGCCTTGAGAACACCTAATGGAGTTGTAAAATATATTATATAGACTGTGCTGTTAATGTGAGCAGCATTGAATAAACAAATACCGGTATGCTCAGGCACGCTGTCCTTGATGACAGTGACTACTTTACCAGGAAGTTATTTGAACATAGTACATGTAAAGTTACACACAAGCCCAGGTATGAACCAGTCTAAAAGTAATGCTTTTGTTTTCCCTTGTTACTTGTTTTCGAATAAGAAAATAATTTTGTCAAAATGATACTGCCTTGTATGTATGTCTGTCTGATAATGAAGTAGAACTTGACAAACCATTCAAACAAATGTTAGTAATGATACAGTGTACCTTATCACTTATTTAACCATAGAGTAGAAATACATTGTCTTGGCACAGGCTTCACAGATTTGTACGATAAACCTTGAAGCGTAAAACATGCATGAATTTGAATAGTAACAGACTTAAATCAATCTTACCTTTGTATTGTTGGTGCAGGACAGGAGCTGATCAGTAAGAGGGCTCCTGTGCTGCCAGCCCAGAAGTCCAATTTGGTGTCTGTTGCCTTGCCTGTTTCAAGTCCTTGTGTGGCAGAGGAGGAGCCAAAAGCAATTAAAGTGATTACAAGGGTCTGAACCCCTTGGGTTTTTCCTAATGGAACGATAAGCCATACAGTGCACCTGCTCCTCAAACAGAGAACATCTACAATACGATTTTGTACATCAAACACATTTCAATCATTTTCTCTTTGCTTTTAGCAGAATTGTTTTCAAGTCTACTAGCCTACCAACAACAGGGAGGCAATTAAAATAGATTTGCTCAAATCGAGCTGACCAAAATATCTGACTGCTGTCAGGGGGTCTCACTATGTACATAGTGTAAGGCACGGAGAAGCTATTGACTGGAACAGAGATCAAACTCCCTCCTCCAGCACAGTTATCCTTTACCAGAACATGGAGCAAATGGCTTCCTAATTCAATCAGTGTCCTGCGCTGTCAAATCATGGGCTGCTATGGGCTAAGCTCTCCAGACAGCAGAGGGCTATTATCGGCTGATCGGGAGGCCTGTTACTGGGCTAATTGCTCCTTCAGAGAGCTGGACGGCTGCTGATGGATACGCTCCCATCTCTTCCTTTCTTCTCCTCTCCCTGATCACAACCATCTTGCCTTTCTGCAAATGATCCATGAACATGTATAGTAAGTTCCGACATAATCAAGTAATATGAAGACTCATTTCAGTTAGTTGAGACCACTTCATTTACAGATTTTATTCAGACAACAGCCAAACACAAAGCAGAAAACTGCAACAACAACAAAAAGACTGGGGTGCTAAAAAAAATAAAAGTCGTAACAAAATGCAAATCAAAGAACATATATAATTATTTTTTTACCATCTTACACATTACCACAAACATTCCAAAGCTTTCCATCATACATACATACATACATACATATATACAGTGGAGCTTCTTATAGAGCAATGACCAAACCAGAGGGCAAGGGGATCTACAGTAACTTTACATTATATTGTGAGGGTGCAAATAAAGGACTGCTGCTGTTTCACCAGCGCAGACATCAATGAGACACCTGCAGTACACCGATATGGACATAAAAACAGCCGCCAACATCCTCTGGTCGATAAGAGTGTTTGATGTGCACAGGTGTGCATGCACCTCCTAACTCAAGGTGACTCAGGGCGTCTGGGATTCAGGCCGGTCCATGAGGGATTTGATCCAACTGGTACCATTAATGAGTTTGGTGGTGGCAATAATGTATTCCATCCCACTGTCTTCCATTTGAGAGAGGAAACGCAGAGCCGCTATTTCTGCATACGTCACTCCTCCGAGAAAGAACACCAGCGTAGTCCTATTCTCCCCCTGTTGGCCTGCAGGACAGTGAGAGGAGAGCGGGGAGGTCAGACACTGGGCTTCTGTGTAGGCTAGAAAGCTGAAATGACATTCACTAAGTAGGAAAGATGAGAACATTTTACTCAAAATCATCTAAGACCATCACACACAATTATTTTCCTTTGTTTTCCTTTGACATGATAGCTCATTCAAATATGTGCCATCACTCAGTGACACTAAACAACTGAATATTTAAAAAAAGGCAAAGCCCCATCTGCTGAAGCACCTTATTTTGGATTCTGAAAACACTAATTTAGCCATCACCCTCCCTTAGAGTTCTCTATTATCGCCTTTTAAAATTCAATGTAGGGAGGACATGCAGAAACAAGTCAACTGTCTAATACCCAAAGTCACAGTTCTAATTAGCACATTTCAAAGTGTGTGTATAATTAAATTCATTATTCACATCAGTGCAACACCTACAACAGCAATAGCCAATATGAAAAGACTGAGGGAAATTGGAGGAAAATACTGGTGGTCACTGACAAATTAACCACAGTACCATTTATCCATCCTTCTCTTCAGCGCACACACACAAAAACCTGTACAAACAGAGAGTGACGGTGGCCCGGTCCTATTGTCACTTTTATGCAATAAATCTGCTGCTATTCAGCATTTGAACAAAGCCGTGTCTTATCTACATGCAGCACGCAGGAGGTCATTTACTTTTATTCCATTTGGTGAGCAGCGGGGCAAACTGCAGCCCCGGTTTCTATCGGTTCTTACGTTTCTTATGAAGCCCAGCGGGCAGCTGTTGTCTCTCCTCGAAGTGTGGGCCTGGGAGCATCTTCAGAACCTCTTCGATGCTGCGCCAGCCGGGCCGGGCCAAGACCTGGGTCAGTCGGATGCTTAGCGGAGCGTAGCCACTGTACACATAGGAGATGTCGTTGGGGTTCTGGAGAGAGCAAAACACAACCGGTCGAGAGGTCAGTCGAGGTCCTCACACCCTCAAAACTTCTCCAGGCTCAGTTCTTAAAGTGCTTTTCTACAGCGGCCTATAAATCTCGTTAAACAGGACTTGCCTGCTCATTGGCGTCCTCCATCCACAGTTTAAGGGTCTTTCTAATGGTGGGGTAGTTATTCCTGGAGCTTGTCTGGGGCTTCAAAAGACCCGTCTTCTCTAGGTTGTTCAGTGTTAGCATGTGTTCATAGCCATAGGTCTTGACAAAACAGAAAAGAACAAGTTGGCATTATGAGGAGGTGTTATCAAGGAACCAGCCACCAGCCAGTTTCAATTATTCATTCAATCAAAATAAGTTATTTTTAAAAAGAACACAGTACACTCTGGTTCACTATTGTCTCTTTGTTGGCAGCAGGAATTACGACAGGGATACAAGGCTCAGCCTGTGTCCTAAAACAACAACTGTATAGGAAAACCTTCAATTCTTATATTCTACCTGGACAATCTCCCTCTTGTAGTAGTCCAGCACCTTCTGCTTGAGGCCGTTGTTGCAGACAGACTGCATGCACACCAGACGCAGAATCTTGATCAGGGGATCTTTTTGGGAAATGCAGTCTTCGATGTATGTGTTCACCTGGATCATGAAGAATCATTCAGGCTTAACACTTTTATAACATGGCAAGAAAAAAAAAAGGGAATCCCACGCTTTTTGTTTGTTACTGTTCTATCTTAAATACAGACAATATTTCTGAATTAAATTATCTCCACTATTCGCAATGTATATTTACACAAAAAGGTTATTACTCACATCAAAATTGCAGTGCACCTATAGATAAAGTAAGTTAATCTCTATTGCTAAATTCCCCATTTAGACCAGAGTACAGGAAGCAAAACCTGTTTAACAAATGCAATAGGGTATCTTTGCATACCTGTATTATGAAAAGGTAGTAAACTATTTGTCATGATTTATGTGATACTCTTTTTTTTTAATTTGAAATGCATCAGAAACAAATGGTCCACATTTTGGTACATGCTGCTCACATGCAGTCACAGCATACACAGACCAGCATTAGTGAGAGCTCCAGCTTGCCTCCTTCTGCCTAATAAAGACAAAATTGCTTCAGAGAAACATTGGGTGGAAGGGTGGGGAATACCTTGTCTGTGTCAACTCCAGTCATAAACTCCTGCTCCACTGTTAGGTTATCAAAGAAGGCCTCAGATGCTGAAACAAGAGACATTCATTCTGTTTTATCACAGTATAACACACCTAGACGACACCTTGAACACATAATACTGTAAGAAGAGAGAAATAAGTGCTGCAGTGCTTAAAAACTATAGTATAAAAATATATTATTTGGCAAACAGGGACAGAAAATGGCACAAATGGAAAAAAGCCTTTTTATTTTTTATTTAGGCGATTCATATTTTCATCTCGAACTGATGCACCTTGGGGTTGATGGATAATGGCTTCTTTTTTACTATTTTTATTCCATAGCCAAATCTTCACAGTACACAACGCTTTATTTTCAAATGATGAAAATATGGGCATCCTAGTGTGAGAATTGGTACAAAATGCAACGGAAGAGATGAAGTGAGATTTGATGCGATTGAAAGGGAAAGAAGGGAAGGTTATTTACGCACTGGTGATGTCCTTGATAAGCTCAGCTACAGAGGTGTGGTTAGCCAGCGAGCTCCGTGCTGCCTGCATGTGAGGCAACTGAGACACAAACTGCTTTATTTCTCCCACTGTTTTAGCATTATGGCGCTCCTGTAAGACAATACAAAATATCACTTAATTTACCAAGCTGTTAATAAATTAAATATGGCACCTCAGAAAAAGCATTTAAATAATTGAAACCAATTTGATTACCATCAAAAATCCATCATACAGCACAGCAGCAAATTAAATGAGATGTAAAACAGGTCTGGGCAAGGCAGACAATTAAGACGTCAACACCTAAAGGTGAAGTTGGGAAACAGAGGCCCTTTTTGTCTAATTATATTAGTAGAAAAAAACTGTTTAACCCCTCTCCAAGTCTCTCTATAAACCACAACACCCACACAATCACACAAAATACTATCAGTCTACTGCATATCTACACAAATTCCCCTCTGACTCAACAATGACAACAAACACATGCAATTACGTTCCTGAAAACCTTTGTAATGGGTGACATCCTCACCTACATTAGGTAAGAGTAGCCTGCTGATGTTCATTGCTCTCCAGGGGCTCAAGCCATTTATGATGGTGCATTAAATGTGCTTACGAACAACAGTACATGTTTACAACAACAGGTTTTATTACAATCGATGTATGTATTTGAGTTCTGAGCTAATGACGCATCTATAGAAGGGACAGTATACAGTAAGGACATTACCAAAAGCCAAAATAAGAATTCAAATATTATGGCCTTGTCAAGCATTATGCTTGAAAGATTTGTACTTTTTCTTATCTTTGGGCGACTGTCATCACTTATCCAACCTATCGGTTTTCTGTTACGACCTTTGTGGCAAATTGCCTCAGAGATTATGATCAGATTAGATTATCTGAGGTGTCTGGACAGCTACTGGAGGGGTGCAGGATGGCTTCCTGGAAGTAGGGCAGGGCAATCATTCAATATTATCGTTTATCATCTTTCAGTGGAATCATATCGTGATATGAAGATATTTTGATATCATGATAAACAAATCTGTTGTCTAAATTGATAAGCAAATTTTATTTCACAACTCTGACAAAATGAGGTATGAAACATGTTAAGGAATATTATTTGACATCACACTTAACACCACCATGCAGTTTGATTATTTAACATGTGATTTTGTATACATAAGCTATATTGTGATATATATATCGATATCGGGGGGGGGAAATCCTTATGATTATTGTGACATTGATTTCAACCATATCGCCCAGCCCTAACTGGAAGAACCATACATTAACTCCAATAGTTTGACCTCTCATATTATAAAAGGCACTCTTACATTATAAATCCTTCACAGTATGTAAATAAGGCAAGAGGAAGGAGTTGAGGTGAGACCAACCTCAAAGGCAGCAGAAATGATTTTGGCCTTCTTGCTGAGTGCTGCTCCAACAGCATTGAAATTCTTGTCCCGGATCTCTGCATACAATTCCTCTGCTGAGTTGAGCTGCAGCTTCTTAGGCTCTGTGGGTAAATCTTTACCCGCCTCACCTTGCTTCTTCTGCGCAAACTTCTCAGGAGGCAACTTGACATAACCTGTGTTTCAGAGGATGCACACGACCAGAGGAATCAATAATGAGGGAAAAAAGAGCACATTCAGAAAACAGAAGAAGCAAAGTCTGCCGCTTTTGGGTGGCAAATGTGTGTATGTATGTGTATGGCCCCCTACCACAAGCTTTAAGTAGCTTCTTTGGGTGGCCATTTCACACGCCACAGCTTGTCAATAATAATAATGATATTGTTATTTCTGCATCTGCCTATATGTGCATGAACAAAGAAAATGTGTACAATAATATTATTATTTCTGTACCTGAATATATGTGTGTGTGTGTGTAAAATAAACCATAAACCATA
>OMLI01018078.1:11087-35336 GCA_900302605.1 Rondeletia loricata
ACGTATCCATAGCAACCCTGAGGTGCAATGACATTCTGAGAAACGAGACACCGAGATTACGTCGGACATGGAACATTATGGAATACTGATTAATGACCAATGATTAATGGTCAGTGCTTAGTGCTTTGATTGATGTTTAGCTTAGTTTATTTCTTTATAAATCTCTCTCTTATAAGTTGTAAGGATGGAGCGTGATTAGTGTGATTCTGCTCATATGGTATTTAATTATCTGCGAGCGCATTGATTTATGTGTGTGTAACCTTCCTTCCCCCTCCAACCAATGTGTGTATGTATGTGTATGGCCCCCTACCACAAGCTTTAAGTAGCTTCTTTGGGTGGCCATTTCACACGCCACAGCTTGTCAATAATAATAATGATATTGTTATTTCTGCATCTGCCTATATGTGCATGAACAAAGAAAATGTGTACAATAATATTATTATTTCTGTACCTGAATATATGTGTGTGTGTGTGTGAATAAAATAAACCATACAAAAAAAAAAGAAGCATATGTTAGATCAATATAACTGTGCATTCGCATAACACTTGAAATGCAATGAGAATCCTGACCATTAGTGATTCCGTAGATCTCGTCAATGAGACCCTCGTAGGTGAGCTGCGTGGCCAGCGGGGTGAGCAGGTCAACGTTACGGTCCAGGAGCAGCAGGGTATCGAACACTGGCAGGATCTGATTCTGACTGCCAGCAAACTCCCTCTTCATCCTCAGCATCATATTGGCTACGTGCTGCGAACAAGGAGAGAATTTCCTCCTCAAATCAATTCACGTACCTGACTGCTGCAGAGCATCTGTCTGGGTGTAATCAGCAGTTTCAATGTATTACTTGTCATTATTTTCTCCATGCCACATTATTCCACCTCACACCGTACTCACCCGTGCACATTCTCCTTTCCCATAAATCTGTGGTATGGTGCCATACAGTGCCTGCAAGGTCATGAGGCCTTTGGCGGTGTGGTAAAGGCTTGTCTGGTCATTTTCCAAGTAGCACTCCTATTAGAGACATAAGGGGGCCAAATAAGTCATGCGAGTCATATATATACACAAGAGCTATAAATCCTGATGAGGTGTGGACTTTTAAAGCTTTCCTTCTACTGAACTTAGTAATTTGAACAACTGTCACACCCAAACTATACTGACCCACAAAGCAAGAGCAAACTATTGTTGGTGCAGAAGCGGACTGTATATCATTGTATCGAAATTATAGGTAACATTTCTGCCAATTTGTGTTTGTAGGGCAGCATAGAGGCGGACATATTTGGCAGGTACAGGTTGGACACACCCTGAAGGCACTTTCAGACTCCATGGAGAGCAGGTCCCCATCGTAGGGAATCAGGTCCAGGATGTACTCGTCAATGTTGGTGAAAGAGCCCAGCACGCCCTGCTCCTTCAGCCGCTGTTCACACAGCATGCTCCGCCGTGGCACAAACAGGATGTGGAAGTCGCGTGGGGAATGCACCTTATCCTCACTAAAAGGTGCAGAAATGAGGGCGAGAGTGTTAAAATGCAGCGGGGGGACTTTGCAGAGAGAAAGCAAATACGCTTGACCGTCTGCCTGCTTCGACGACAAATATGAACGAACCTAAAGATATTCTCGGCGATGATGTCCATAAGCTCCAGTCTGGGACGGACGAAGAAGATGATGTTTTTGACGTCAGCGGGTGGGAGACGCCCCCCCTTGAGGGTGAACATCTTCTCCACTTCATGCTCCTGAAAGACACAGTCATAAAAGATACAGCACGCTGGTTATGTCTGTAGTAGGATTAAGAAAAATCTCAAACCCAGGGGATCATAGGTGAAATATCGCTTCCGTTTCATCCTTATCCCAGCCTGGTCTATGAGGTTATTCTGCTTTACAAACAACAGCATGTGAATACAGACACTTACCTTCAGTAAGGAATACTGTGCTATCAGTCCAAAAGGTCCTGTCAGATATTCATCCCAAACGATGGCCTAGAGAGCAATAGCAAATGAAGTTAGACGTCTCATTACCAAGAGCTGGACCAATATCTGTACGTGGAAACGATGATTGCTGTAACCTGATTCGGCAAATAATGACCGTCGCAGTCGCCCATACGAAGAAAAACACAAAAACACAAATGTGCTTCAGAATATGTTTAGAGACGGGTCTCACATTTTTTTCTCCAAAAAATGTATTGTATATGTAGATGGCATTCATTCGTGGATGTATTTGTCGATATATGTTGTCAAAAGCGCAGAGGAAGAAGATGTATTTCCAGTCTTCAAAATGTATTTCAAATAAATGTCAGCTACAAGTGTACAAATAAAGTTTTGGGCAATTCTGGTATATTTTGAAGCATATCTCTAAACATATCCTGTATTTGTTGAGGGTGAGTCGACCATTGACAACGCAGTGATAAACTAACAGGTGAAGAGACACGGCCAAATCAAGTCACACTGCTTCAGCCATGGTTTGCACTTTCCGCGGCGCTACTTGCCTTGCTTCCTGCACATTTGTCTAAAAACTCCCGAAGCTCCTTTCGTGCTGCTTCTCTCAAAATGTTTAAATTGACTCTTCCGTATGATAAGTGGGCAGCCATTTTTTCCCCAACAGCACAAGTCAGGTGACTTCAACGAGGGGCGATCACATGACCGAAGAAGATCAACTATCAAGATAGTTCACGTCCTATTCCAGTCTGTGGAAACTCCTGTCCGCTGGACTGTAACAGCGTACAACTGTCTAAAAACATTATATTAATGCATAGCCTAATTAGCTATTCATTTAGCTAACAGGAAAGCTATCTAAGGTATGCAGAAGCTATTTTGCGCAAAAACAATAAAGAATATCCATAATTGTCATCCACAACCATTATGCTACGCATGCGCGAAACCAAAGTGTTTTTGTTTTTTTATTTTACTAATTTTGAGGAATATATAGGTCTCACAACGCTATCAGTAGCTTACAAACATCTTAAACATTGCGCTGTTTGGCTAAATCAAATCTAGAAGAGTAAAGACTTTGGAAACCTCCTTGCTTTGGACCGGGCTCGTCTTTCTGACGGGAAAAGCGAACCCGGAAGTAGGCAGGAGCGAAACCTCTCGTTTCGCCTGTACACTTTGCTTGTAGGTGGGGCAATCATATGACCACCAAATGTTTTTTACACATCAGTATCTGTGCCTCTAGCAGTATCAAATTCAGACTATTGTGAAAATACGTGTGTCTTTACATTTTGGTGCTGATTCCATTTTTGTTTTAAAAAGGTAATTTACGATACAAGTGGATGAGGCGCACGTCACTGTCTTTTAGGTGCAATGAATACTTTGTCCTGTAGGTGGCGTAATGTCTTCACAATATGAAGGGATACGGTGGAGATGAGCAGCTCCGTATCTAAAAACTGAGACACTGAGGGAGTCTAGACCTTCAGAAACCCAGTTGTCACCTCTTGGAGCTACATTTTGCTGCAACGCAGTATTAGCCCCAACTCAACCCAGTTTACTGAAAGGAAATGGAAGTGCCACGTTAGGAATAATGAAGATCGCTGCTTCAGCGTTTCTGATCTGTTGCCTGCTAATTAATGCGGTTTCTTCTTGAAGAGTAAAGTTATCAAGAGGCAATCTGGTAGCTAATTTCAGAGAACACAAAATGAAATGCAGAGATAAAAAGCATACCATAGAAACATCAGTAAAACTGTCAAATATCATAGAGATTGTATTGATCAAACATTATAACACACATCCTATCTTAAAAGTAAAAGTACCAAAACGCAGGATAAGGCACCACAGACACACTATGAATATTATAGAAATGTTGGAGCAGGTGATGATTGTCCAATTGAGCATCAATGTTATCACTTCAGGTCCAGGGGTTTCCTTCCCAGGGTACCAAGGGCTTTCATCCTCCACGGAGGGGAGAGGACGAGTTCCCACGCAGTGTGGAGATGATGCCTCTAGCGACAGACAGCGCAGCAATACGCTACAAAAGTACTTCTCTAGGCAAAAAAAATAAAAACACAGGGTTTGGTGTCTGGCACCATGCGCAGTGACTGACTTTGTGGTTGGATTCAAGTGCTGCACAGAAATTTAGTCCGCATCATTCCCTGACACGCTTGCTGAGAGAGAGAGGGCTGGATTCTCAGGTAGGGTATCCGATCGCCTACGACAGATATTGAGACATTGCATCCTCAACCTAAATCACTGTAATGTTATTGCATTCGGTCAGTGGCTCAGTGAATTACAATTTCTCATTTACGAATTGAACGATTTCAGCATTTCATTCACAAAAGAGACGAGACTGAAAACGATCTCCTACAATGAAACATATTTCATTGCATGTATTTGCTCATATGATGGAACACATTTTCATTTATGAGCCAGTTACTTATAAAGCCATTTGGGGGGGAAAGGAACATTTGTGAACGTGTGCAAGGCTGTGGCTAATTAACCTACATGAGGTGCTAATTATGCAAATGAACATATAGATTGCTTTGTTATTTCAATAATTTCCTGATAAAATATGTGTTATAAACAAACATTGCTATGCAATAGAATATTCCTGTCATTCATGTAGAGCCATTGATAAAGCTGACATTACCTTCTTATTTTGAAATGTTGCAATGATTGACTGCAGCATGCTTTGGTGCTATGATTATGTAATTGATTGATAATACTCAGTTTATTAATGAATGATTATGCTAAAGAAAACACTTGGTGTAGCTTAATAATAGCCTACCGTCTTCATGCCTTCACCCCCCCAAGCTGCATTAAAATGAGACTGGTGGCTGACTGCACTCCTGCAACACGGGTGCTTCCTTGTTGCAGATCTGTTATAAGAAAACAGACCTGGTAAGTCATTTGGGAGATTGTGTGGTTGCGGTCCCTGCTCCTGGGCATTGCTGCAGGATTTTAGGAACGCACACTGGGGCTTGATGTGCGTGCAGGCTAGGAGGAAAACATCAGTGATGACTGTGTCTCCAAATGCTTATCTGGGCAGGGCAGCTCAACCCCAGCTGTGCCACAGGACAGGTGACTCAGTCGCCTACTTGTGACGACGATATCTCATTCTGCACCCATGGGTTATTACACTTGGATGGTCAGAGCACTGTGTGTTGTAAACAGAGGCGAAGACCCACCATGGACTTATAACTAGCCAGTCCATTCCTACCAGTCTTAGTATGGAGGGAGGATGGGAACATAGAGGCTTGGAATCCGCCGCCCCACTTCCACCATCTCCAACTCCTCACATAGACCTGAAGCATGGGGATTAAATGGGGGAGGGGAGAAAAGACTGAATGAACGGTTTGAGATTTCTGCTGCTGCCTCCTCTCACATGAGCAAACCACCATAGTGACTGGACGACACCCCTCTCTCTCTGTCTTTATCGCCCCCCTCTCTTTCTCTGGCAGCCTATCACAGTGTCCTGTATACAGAGAAAGAATGGAATCAAGCAAGACAGAAGGTAAAATATGGGCTGAAAATACAGGAGAAAAACAGGAAAGACGTTTGGTAGCTCATATCACATGAGGCAAGAGAGAAAGACAGAGGGAGAAAGATGGAGGGAGAGAGAAATAGGAAAGATGGGTGTTTAGGGATGAGGTGGAAAAAAAAGAGATGGAGAAACGAAGTAAGTGCTCTGCACGCTAACTGCATTATTTAAAGCCCGAGGATAACAAGGCAGCTGTATATACCCAGAATCCCGTGTCTGTGGCTTGTCTTCAGTTCTCCCCTCTAACCATGCTGTCTTTTCAATTGATACTATTTGTAGGACTGGTGAGAATCAATCAAGCAAGATGGATCCGTTGTGACTGATTGCAACCATATTTCTTGACGTGAGAGTCTACTGATCCACTGACAATTATATTGAAACAATGACCCCATATGCATGGGCTTTGAAAGTTGGTACAGACATGCCCTTGTATGAACACATAGACTGGCGCACACACGCACACACACACACACACACACACACACACACACACACACACACACACACACACACACACACACACACACACACACACACACACACACACACACACACACACACTCACACTCACAAACACGCACACAGTGTTTAATCATTCTGATTCTCTTCCTCTGATCTTGCTGTTACCATGGCCACAGTTGGTAAAGGTACATGACTCCTCTATGTTCCTCTGTGCTCTTCAGAATCCATATATGGAGCTGTAAACCCAAATCATAGATTATACTCAGAATCTCTGTATGTTTTCAGTATGTTGTCTGTTAAGAATACCTATGCTATTATTTGTGGCTCAGCTTCAAAAGGGAGTGGCTGTGTCCTCAGGTTCTCATCAGGGCAGTAGATGAGAATCAACTCATTAGTGGAAATCCCAGCCTCTCTGAAACTGGTGATTAGATCTACCTAAACGCTCTGGTATATTGGAGAAGACAGATGTAATTAGTGTGGCCTTTAAACCAGATGCCTCCAAGAGAGCAAGGGGTTAAAACACTAAAACAGCCTTTCTGTTGACTGGAATCAGGCTGTGGTTGGATCTACTTCGGTACTGAGATACCAACATATCTGTAAACAACATATTTTCCCCATCTGTTGCCATTCAGTATCCCTGTTGAGACACATATTTAGCCGATTATCATCATCACTGTGCACATATTGCAGCTGCTGTGATGCTCACGCCCCAGAGGATCAGAGAGGAAGCCAAAGGAACACCTTTCAAGCTGAGCACTGTCCGCTGCCCAACTGGAGTTCTTGTCTGAAGAGTCAGGCTAAAGATTATTGTTAGCGTTGCAGTGTTTTCAGACTTGAACAGGCTCTCGTTTCCAAACAGAGATCTGCTAAAAAATACTCAAGGGCATTGTACCTGCTAGTTTGCTGGGACAAGAGGGAGGGTCAGATATCCAGCTGCTGAACAGTGCCAGATCCTCAAAGCCGGCTTCCTGCAGCATGACCAGGGGCAGAATCACGGCCATCACACTGACGGATTGAAAGGAGATGGGACGTGTTCCTTGTTATATTACGAGCCATGGAAATGATCTCAACAGACTGTAGTTTAATTTTTGTGAGTAGCAAATAGATGCATAATTGCTTTACAGTGGCCATTTAGCGTGCTGATTTAATGCAAACTGTCTGATAATACTTGTTTCCCCGAGATAAGATGAGTGGAAATTGAAGGAGAGTGACTGACCAATGCATTAGCAGCTAATTCTCAAAGTCCCACCTCGTACCTCTGGGGCATGCAGGGATGAATCACCATCAGCCAAGCAAATTAGAGACTTACTGCAGGCCCTTGCTGGAGTGCAGCAGGATGAATGCTCCATGTTTGATGTGTGGCATACGCTTGCATAGTTTTTCTAGAGTGAAGCATGGACAAAGGTAGACAAGTCTATGAATTGCATCAAAATGTTAGAGAAAACGTGGTACAGCAAACATTTTGTTTGGTGAGTTTGACAATGATTACTGGAAATGAGCTACAGGATATGGACTACTAATTCAGTGTGTGCGTTGTGTTGATTATTTTAAAAACAATTTCAGCCAAGTCTGTCTCCAGTTCCCACCCTGCTCGGTCCTGTTGGATGGGCCTGCCATGATAGCAGGGTAGTAACAGCACGATAGCGTGTCGGTCACTGGATGGCCTTTCCTGTTTGTTCTCCAGCGATGCGGGACCTGGAACCAAGCCTGCCGAGAGCATGTAGTTGTGTGGATTTGAAACGGCGCGACACTCTCACATTTGAGAGGTGAAGTGTCCTCACAGATGGTTTCACAGATGGTGGCTCGTCAACCCCGTTGTATGACTGAAAACATGGATAATTTGTCCATGCCACAGACTTGAAGGACCCACATCCCAAACATTATTACTCTATTTCCCCAAGACCCATCCCAACAGTCTGAACAGTCTCCTCTTCATAATCTCCCCTTTCTGTCTCCCCTTTTCCTATCTCGTTCTCCCACCTTTCTCCCCCAAAGCCCACTGTACGTGTTCAGACTCAAAGTGTTCAAAAGCTTGTCGATAGAGGTATGAATATATAAAGCACACAGTAATGCCTTAAAGCGGGGACTTATACAGAGGTAAGAGCAATGGGGTTGGGAGTTGTAAATAATTAAGAAATGCTGAGTGACGTTTTCCTCCCGCAGTGGAGGGCTACTTGGTGCAGTGCTTTACAGTCTTGTTCAAGTCCAGGCCGTACTGTTTTGCTATCTTGGCATCTCACCTTCCTCTACTGGGAGATGGAGTTGTGCCATGCAACTGTGAGATGGCGGCCAACTTGTATTTTCGGCCCTTCCCACCCTGTCTCCCCACTTGTCCCTTATGCCTAGAGCATGAGCATAAGGCATCAACAGTCAGTTTCGGAATGGTAATGAGATTCGGTGTCCATTTGCAGGGTTAGGAAAATGAAAATCATTTAATTAACAACTGAAATAATCTATCAGGATTTTGTTCTGTTAATCCAGTTTGAGAAATCAATGGCACATTTGAGTGGTCCTTATAAACTTGTTAAATGGTACATTTAGAACATAACCAACTTTTATGAATGAGGTGGTAGCTTGGGTGCTTGTTAAAGTCGGAAAAGTTAGCACCACTGCAATCCAAAGTAGCAAATTCCACTATAACTCTTTAAATTGGGTGTCTTCAAATTAGCCAGAGTATACCGCTTGTTTGTATTACCTGGTCAACTGTTTGGATGCCAGTTCCTAGGGGTAAAATTGGAAGTTTACCTGCTTATGAAAACTGTCTGCACAAGCCTTGAGTATCTTTTTGATTTTATAATTACCAACTCTCATTTGTAGCCCATGTGTGTCGCAGAATGCCATGGAGCAGCTGATTGGTCTCCTCAATGACTGATAGCCTCTGTGTGATTCAAGGCATCTTCAACTAGTTCAGGTTGTTGGTTGATGCATGTTAGAACACTTATAATTAACATATTTAACAACAGTGTACAAATACAGTGTAATTATAATACTGAATTTACATGACAATAGACCTTGTAAAGGTGTATTCGATTGATTTAACTCAAAATGCTATATTTTGGAAAAAGATTGCTACCTGAAATTCATTACTCAAAGCAGAAATTATCTATCCTTAATAACTATCTTGTAAGCAAAGGTCTTAAGATGACTCATAACTTTAACAGTAACCATTAATATGCTTTACTTTCATGGCAGCAGTCATTTTGCACGATTAGGTGTCAATTTTTTGAAATGGTGGCCATCTCATTTTGCAATGAAACTCTTCATTTAATAGCAAGCCTTATACAAGCTATTTTCAATAAGGTGTTGAGATTGTAGTGAGGTTGAGATGGTAACATAATTGCTAATGATTTCTGTTGCTAATTTTCTGCAAGTGGCATTTCTGAGTTTTAAGAAAGCCTAGCACGAATGGGGTAGGTCGGATTTGACTGAGCTTGTGAGCAGTAAGCTGAACTAACATTGTCCTCATTTTCTTTTCTGCTCAAAATATACAGAGCTATGTAATTCAGGCCAAGGATAACAACACTGCCATATTTTTGTAATAACAAGAAACCTCTGATTCTAATATTGTCTTCTTTCAGTTGAAAGGATGTTTTAGATTGGTGGATTTTGACTTTGGTGCAGACCACTGTTTTATCTCCAGTACTGGACTAGGTGGGTTCAGATTGGCTCTCAAATAAAAATCTGTATTTAAAAATATGTTTGAAGAAGTGATTTAAAAGAAAACACTGATTTTGTCAGTCTAAGCTGCTCAGGCAGGATGTTCCAAAGCTTAGAGCCCCGACAGGAAAGGCCAGATCATCACAGGACTTCAGCCTAGACTTTAGACTGGCCAACAGGTCCTGCCTGGGGATCTCAGGCTGCTCCGGCTCATAATAGGTTAAAACAATCTGAGCTGCAGCTATAGGAGCCAGGCCATAGAGCAAGAACAATTACAATACATTGAAATATAAGAGTCAACGTTTTTTTTTTCTTTGCAGAATTAACTGTAACTCAAAGAATTTATGCCAAATTGATAACTATTCCAAGAAGTTTATGCAACTTATGGGAGGTGACTATGAAAACTCTTGAATCATTATGCAGTCTAGTGTATAAACTAGAAATATGGCATGGCTGTGCTTCTCCTGGACACTATAGGGCAACAGTGAAAGAACATGTGGTCAGGTGAAAACAGGTATAAGAAAAAGAGAGGAGGACTCAGTGTCACGCTTACTTTTTACCAAACGTCCATTCATCACACTCTATAATTAATGTTATCTTTGGATAGATCATTACTTCTAGTTTTGCTTGGTTTCATGCATTTGATTCTGACTTAGAAATAGTGTGAATTATTAACATCTACATTCACACAGGGCAGTATCAGCCTAGTCATGGTCCTTCTTGCAAGGATGCAGAATTTTTTTTTGTCACAACAATGTCTATGGTTACACTAAGGTTATTGAGTCTTTAATAGGACACAGCACAATGTTACAGCTGAGGAACCATTACTGGTTGCAACATTATAAAAAAAAAAGGTGTATGGTTACACCAAGGTTATTGAGTCGTTAATATAGCGTGGATATGCTGTGCTGATATGAACATCAATTCTGGCATCTACCTACCTTCAGTACCTCTCAAAAGGGGCTGGAAGCAAGTGCTGACTAGGCTGTCACCTTAGCCCTCAGGGACTCTGCAGCAGCTAATGGTAAGGGCTGTTGGTGGACGATGGGTGGTGGCTACGTCAGGGCTTTAAGTCAACCTCCATGCATAAATAGGTTTCAGTCCTAGCTAGGTATCACAATAAGAATGCAGTGCTGATGAAAGATTAATTAAAGTGAAACCAATCGAGGGGCTTTGCATTGATCTCAGAATCTCGTTAACCCACTTTAGAAATGTCCTTCTTGGAGGATGGCGAGGGAATTCTTGCCCTGGAATTCACATTAGGTACCATGAAGTGTTTTTGTGTCATTATATTCAAAAGGTTTACAAATAGGACAGCACATAGCTAGGTACATTAGAAAATCTTAGGAATGGCACAGTGGCTATTATCCCATTAAGTATGTGATATACAGAACAGAACAATGTAGTTAGCAAAGTCCCCCTCCGTTTATTTCTGTAGGCTGGACAGAAAGAGGGAATGTCTTGTCCCTCACTTTTTCTCTCTTCAAATTGTGAACACAATAACAATAATTTTCTCATCATAAATGTAAGAATATTGTTTGTTGAGTAAAACCTTGCTGTTGCACATTGTTCTTTGAGCTGATCCCACTCCAAGGGAACCAGAGATGACCCTCTTCTCTTTATCCCCATCCCCCCTTAAGGTCTGGGATGCTGTGTCCATAATGATCCATGCTGGATCAATCCATCAATGACTTCCTGCCCTTATGTCACTCTGCTTGCTTTCTCCAATTCTTTGTGCCACAAATGTGTACCAAAGTCTTGAAAAAAATGGTCTGCTACCAGTCCAGTCAAACGTGCTGCAGTAATGCATCAAAGAGCTGCTGTTGAAACTCTCATATAACAACAAATGTGTCCAGATGAATCTGCACAAATGCCTGATAAAATGCCACTGGGTTGCACTGGGAGTTGTGTATGTGTCCCTGAAGATGCACCGATGCAGATTTGTATTGACTATCCTCTTAGGCCCTTGAGTGAGAGGCAGGTTTCTAAATTGGTCCACTCCACCCCCATATGAAATGCTATACAGGAGAGATCCTGCTGTGTGCATGAGTTACGATGATGAGGCAGATGACTATTTGAGTCGATGCTTGCGGTGATTCTTCCAGTCTCCCTCTGGTCTTTCCTTTTTCATCTCACACATTATCTATTATTATTCAAGCCTAATGCATTTGCACAACTATAGCATGGTTGCTTCTCCGCAGTTACCGGGTACCATTTTGCGCATCGCTGCTTCTGAAACCCTCGTCACTCAGGCTTCATGACATTTTGAAAAAATGGAGGAGAATATCAGCTGCTTTTCAGAGCAGAATCCACCACCTGACTGAGTCATCATATATGAGAGGGAAACGCGTACAAGATGACTGTGGCATCAAGTCAGAGTCACAGATGACGCAGATTAGTTGCGTGTGTGAACTCAATAGCCTGGTCACTGAAAGGATGAGGCCTGAGTCTCACTATTATATCTTAACCCTGGAATAACAAGGCTCAATATGACATTTTGGTAAAAAAAGAAAGAAAATGTGGTTATAAAGTCCTTATATGTGGCTGCAGCCACATTTTTGAATATGCACATTTTAAATACCTACTCTGAATGTAGATTAAACCTTCCAAGCTGTATTCTATATGCCTGAAGTGTGTACACTATATGCTTTGAGCTCTTCATGTGAGAGGTGTGTATGTGACGTCAAGCTATCTTTTGAATGCCACTGCTAATTAGATTCTCACTTCAGCAAAGATGTTCACTCTCGTAGTCCACTTCTGTGATGCAGCAACTTCTATCCACAGCGTTAGAGAGCTATGACTGATCTGGGTGAATGATTATCCAGCCAAAGTCTGAATGTCTCTTTTTATTAATGCCTTCTCTCTCTTTCTCTCTCTCTCTCTCTCTCTCTCTCTCTCTCTCTTCATCGACCTCCCCAGGACAATCATCTTGAACAAAAGTGGGATAATCATGTTGTGCATTGAAGGAGAGCCATGGTTGTGGGACCCAGTGTATAGGATGTATACAGTCAGACTAATGCCCCCCTAGGGTGCTGCTGAAAATGGGAATAAGACAAATGCTCTCCCAAGACTGGCTTGCCACTGTTGGCTAGATGCAGCAGCAGCATTGGAGGGAAATGCCCACACCCAGTGTCTATTTATAGAACTGTAAATTTGTTGTTATTTTGTGAATCCTGCAGGCAATACAGCAACAGATAGAACTTAAAAGGTATGTAGGTTGACGGTATAATACATATGGAGAGAGAGACTAGAGAGAGTCGTCTTCATTGTCAGCACCAGTTTTGTGTGTGAGGTTTATACGCCACAATCCACAGCAGTGTCACACCCTCTCTCTCTCTCTCTCGCTCTCTCTCTCTCTCTTTCACTCCCTCCAGTGCTCTACAATGCTAGTCTTGACTGCTGTGGATCGATCGCTTGTCAAAAGCTGGAGACAAACGAAACGTATTGATTTTCCTTTTTACGTTACCGTTATGCATTCCTTCTCTCTCCGTCTCTCCCCCCCACCTGCTCCCTCCCTCTCACCACATAGCAATTTCCAACTTTTGAACGTCTCAGACAGAAGCTCCCGAGACATTGAGCCCCTCTGAAGGACCATTGTTGCTCTTTTGTGGACCCTGCTGGCCTTTTCAGCCTCCTGGTTCATCCCCTCAGGGCATGTCCCCTGGCCTGCGGCTGCTGCAGCATCGCTCCATGTATTGTCTGGTGGAGACTTGCAGCAGCTCTAAGTCAATTGCACAGGGCAGCCACACACACTCAGCAGACATAGGCACTCACCAAACTGATTTCTGTTTACATCTTTCTGTCATTTTTACTACATGACTGTGGAATTGAATTGCTCAGTTGTTGCATCATCTGATGTCAGCCTCAGTGAGAAGAGGTCCCAACCAAATAAAGATCTTTTGACCACAGAGTTGGCTTTTATTTTTTTACATGACCATTAGGCAAAGATTTGACTGTTTGACTGATTTGACTGTTTGACTACTTCATGCTGCATTTATCTCTCTCTGTCTCTGTCTTTCTGTCTATCCACCTGCAGACAGCGATAGTGCAGCAGCCATGACGGACACGGTGATGGGCGGCAGCTCGGATCGCTGGGTGTCCAACGACCGGCAGAGGAGCATGCATGCCAAGTAAGCACGAGTATCAGAACGGCAGGGTACACTGGGCATAGCGGGCGCCGTGCTGTAATCACTGGGAACAGCTGCTGTGTGGTGATGTTAACCCATATGCCTCCACCAACACTGAACTGTACCCTCCTTTTTCTCTCCTGCTTCCTTTCGATGTGTGATCTGTGACACAGTGATAAGGAGCAGTAAGTAGGCAAGCTCCCACTCCATCTCTCTTATCTCGCTCGCTGCATTGTGTAGATCCACTCTGTGACTGAGGGTTCACAAAGCAGTGTAATGTGTAGATGCATGTTCATTCATGAAAGATTTGTGCACATGTATAGTGCACAGTTACTGCTGAATATTTGCACAATGTGCATTTGTCCGTCCAACGTATATTATATTATATCTATCTGATATACTCTGTGCTCTTCTATCCAGTGTTTTTGTTTGCTCCATTTGTCCGAACATTGAATGTGAAGTACTTATGCAGATGTGTGATCGGACATCATTTTAGTAAAAGCATAGAAGCAATGTAACCTCAAGTGGAGAATATGTTTGTCTGACAGGGGCAACTGGACCATGCAGCCAGGCCCTGGTCCTGGTCCAGACCTGACAGATGAAGAGAAGGAGATTATAAACAGTGTGATCGCCCGTGCTGAGAAAATGGAGGCCATGGAGCAGGAGAGAATTGGGTGAGACATCATGGACCATGGACTGGTCTCTATAGATATAGAAAGACGATATCACTCATTGAGACTGATGAGATGTGTACATTTGGGCCTGGGATAATGCACTGTGACAGTTTCAGTAAGATTTCACCCTGTCTTGTTGCAGGCGCTTGGTAAACCGTCTGGATGACATGAAGAAGACAGTGTGTGGGGACGGAGTGTCCCGCTGTTTGCTGTGTGGGGAGCAGCTGGGCTCACTTGGGGTCAGCTCAGTGGTGTGTGAGGACTGCAAAAAGGTAGGAATGAGCCAGCCAATTACTGAGGGTGAACAAAACAACCCACTCCGCTGTAGCAGTTCTCATAAACCTTGACGAAATACAAGTGGTCATGGTCTGTGTGTATATGTGACATTGTAAATGGTGAGCAGTTGGAAACCTTTATTTTCTCCTGTCATGTAGAACATGTGTACCAAGTGCGGGGTACAGTGTAACAGTCGGCCACGCTCTGTGTGGCTATGCAAGATCTGCAAAGAACAGCGAGAGGCAAGTGTTTTTCACTGGTGAGCTCACACAGAAATGAAATGTCAGTTGGGAAGCCTACGATAGTCATATTTTTCTGTTTCTCTTAAGGTGTGGAAGAGGTCTGGTGCCTGGTTCTTCAAAGGCTTCCCTAAGCATTTCCTGCCTGCGCCTATGCCAATAGCTAAACCCAGAGAGACGAGTGCCCAGCAGGCTGCAGAGCCCCAGGGGCCACCAGCCTCTGAGCCCAGGGAGCCAGCAGCCCAACCACAGCCACGGGGTAGAAACACTCAATATTTGCCCCTTCACCTTTAGTCTGCAGTCTATTTGAATCATAATTAATTTATACATGAAGGGAATTGCAGTCTTAGCATCACTTTTCATCAATCTATTGGTTTGTTGTCTCTCTCAGGTCAGAGTTATCTCATCAATATCTGGAAACCTTTAAAAGAAAATCTACTAAACTAACCGACGCTTGTGAGATTTCCATTTCTCAGCAGTTGCTTTTTAAACAACTTTTCAAAGCACCACCTCTTCAGTCTCATCAGATCAGCATTTGTACACCAGTCCTCCTCCACCCCCCCTCCTCTCATTGCTCTTTTCCCTACCATCAAACCTTTCATCTGCTTCCCAAATTTGGCAGCACCGCCCACTGTTGCAGGGGAGGGGATGAGGAGCTCAATTAAGCTGTTGGGAAGTGCATGCTGTGACATGGGAGGTGCCTCCAGGTGGTGCTGGCATGATGGGCCACCGAATCATCTCACATGTTCAGCACAAATACCTGTGCAATGTGATATCCCCATAAAAGAAAGAGGTAGCTCGAGAAGACTGGCAGACTATATAACCACAGCATATAGTCGGCTGCCACAGCTTGTTGTATTGTATGTAGGTCAATGCCTTTGCAATGAAAAAGCTGCAACATCAAAAGTATCCAGAGAGACTAGGGAGTATTACAGATTGCACTGCAATGGGGGCTGGAAGTGGTGTGATTGTGTTGTGTGTGTCTGTGTTGTGTGTGTGTGTGTGTGTGTGTGTGTGTGTGTGTGTGTGTGTGTGTGTGTGTGTGTGTGTGTGTGTGTGTGTGTGTATGTATGTATGGCATCCATGTGTAATTTTAGGAGCAGGGCCACAGGGCCGTGCTGCTTACCCACCTGTGGCCCCTAAACCATCAGAGGTGCGTATGGCCACGGGCGGGGCCGGTCCTGGCTACACTGAAGGGGCAGCCCAGGGCGGCCCAGTGGTGATGAAGAAGGCTGTGACCGTCCAGAGCTCCAGACCACAGCCTGCTGCATCGGCCACCATGGCCCAGCAGGGTGAGGGACAGCCAGGACACAATCGCTGAGAAATCCTCTGCATCACCCGTTTGATCATGAAGCGTTCCAAGCATATACCATATATTGTAACTCTAGTTTTTCGTGCAGTCTAAGAGAATTGTATGTGGTTGTAGGTCCAATGGCGGCAGATGGAGGCGCTTACTCTTCTGGCGCAGCTCCTCCAGAACAGAGAGCGCCTCCTGCAGTACGGGAGGAGAGGAGGCAGCCAGCTGCTTACAGCGCTCCCCCGGCCCGACAGCAACCTCCCCCAGCTGAGGAGGAGGAGGAGGCCAACGACTATGACTCTGATGAAGCCAGTGAGTTCACCATCTGCTCACTCATTTCATGGAGTAAGGGGACTGATGCCCATGTACTGTACAATATCTAGTTTAGTGTCACCTCATGTACAGTTTGACTTTAGTGCTTTCTGTCCTCCTGTTTTCAGGTAAAAAGGACTAGATTCTAAATTGCGTTCTAAATTAATCAAAACATATTGTCATGTATCATACAGTACTGGGCATTGATGTGCAATATTTTCCTTAATTTGGCAGCATTACTATTCCCTTTAGTAAGTCTGAGTCATACCGTGTCCAAGCTGGATTTCTGCCCTTTAGTCTGCTGGCAATATTGAATTTCTATAAATTGTCCAATAGTTCTAGCAGACAGCAAATATAATTCTGGCAGAATCTATTGAGCCTGGTAGAAAATTATAAATGATAAGCGCCATATGTTATCCAAGCAGGGGACTCAATACCCTAGAACTAAAGCAGAGGAGGACGTGAATGAGTCAATAGTGAGACATAAACTATGTAATTGTGCAGTTTTTTGTGTATATCCCCTTTGTGTGATGAGAATGGTGCCATGCCAGTCATGTTCTGTGCCTCCAGCAACGAACGGCCTTTATTCTCTCTCTGGGGGATCGGGCGTTAATTTACTTTATTGAGGTCCGGGAATACGGAGCAGTGCAAATAATTTGAGATGCAACAGGACTGACGGGATATAGATTCCCCTTGTGTTTGATCCAATCCCCTGTGTTAAGAGTGAAACTGGCAGAAATAGCAATGGTTTCACTGTGCCTGTTCTCCATGGAGTTGTGAGGGTGAGAACAGTTAGGTCCTGCGGTGCCGGCTGGTCTCAATAGCTCAGCTGGTGATAACTGCTCCAGTGTTGTTGTCCTCTTACATCTAGATGTCCTGGTTGTGCCTTTCAGCTCAGTAAAGCTAATATAGGTTCAATACAATTTGAATTTGAATTGAATAGATATACGCTTGTCAAATGTGACTTACATTTTTAATCTAAGGTATGCTGGTAATCATATTAATTTGAGGTCTATTCTGTGCGAGTGCATCTTATCTAATCTATAAATATATCTAATTATAAAAACAAACTGGATGAGCTGGGGCTGCTTAGTGTTGGAAGAGTTTCAGAGCACTGCACGTCTGGACCTGCAGGCTGGTGGCTAAACTCAGCACTGGGATGTTTACTGTTAAATAAGAGGATTAACAAATTACATTTGATTATTTTGTCCACTAACAGCTACGCTGGTCATTGTTACTCTGTGAGGGTAGTATTTTCAGTCTTTTTTACCCATAACCTTATTTTCTGAATGCCCTCCTTTGAGACTCATGCCTCTATTTGATTCCTTTTATATTGTATCTGCTGCTTTGTTATGAGATTACCTGCTATTTCTTTAGGTAGAAAGCTCTGAATGTTCTGCGATCTTGGCTCAAGACTGATCAGTACAGTTTATACTGTACCTTTAAGGGGAATTTGGGCCTCATTGTGATTC
The DNA here is from genome assembly GCA_900302605.1 of Rondeletia loricata. Lineage (NCBI taxonomy): Eukaryota > Metazoa > Chordata > Actinopteri > Beryciformes > Rondeletiidae > Rondeletia > Rondeletia loricata. Next base: position 29,063 of record OMLI01018078.1, read on the forward strand.
CGCATTAGTGTCCATCGAATCTTGATTTGCTAGTCTGTCCATCCTGCGCCAATGCCAATACTCACTAATAGTAAGAAGCAGAGTCTCAATGTTTCCCTGTATTTATACTCTTAATTATTCTAGAGCAAACACAGCCTCTCTGTAGTCTAATGTAATGACTGGTCTGCGTCTCTTTCAGCCACTCTGGGCTCTCTAGAGTTCAGTCTGCTTTTTGAGCAGGAAAGCAGCAGCCTCCACTGTAGCATCCTCAAAGCAAAGGTACCACCCTTCTCCTCATGCTCTCACACATAGGGACAATTAAGTGGTTTATGTTGAAAAGCTCCTGGACAGTACTTTAGCTTTATGGCTCTCTGCTGTCCTCATGATGTGATGGACACTGTGCTGTTTCTCTCCTCAGGGACTGAAGCCCATGGACTCAAATGGACTGGCAGATCCCTATGTCAAGCTTCATCTGCTGCCAGGGGCTAGTAAGGTGAATGAATCACCATTCCTACACCAAGCATTTGACTCTTTTAAAAGATTCATTTCCTGAATATCCTGCTAAGGAAAAAGGAAGAACAGTGATTATTAGACTCCTGTGGTTCGGCTAGAGGCCTTCCCGCAAGCTCAAGTCTGACACCTTGTGGTGTAAACATACAACATCTTATTACTCATAAACTTGCCATAGGTTGCAAGATTGTCTAACACACTGGGTGAGATATTGTGCCATAAGTGAACGTCTTAGTGTAGATAAAGTGTCCGTGTAGTGTAAGCGTAGTGTTGGCCAGTGTAGGTCTGATCAGTGCCAAGCGGAGAAGGGGGCAGTTCTGGGCTGCTCACCCTGGTTAAATAGCACAAGAGATAGATACATCAGATCTTGTGTAGTGGTAAAAACATGTCTCAAACATATATCCAGTTTCTTGTCCTGATCTACCCTGCATCTAACAGTCTACGAAGCTGCGCACAAAGACCTTGAGGAACACCCGCAACCCTGCATGGAATGAGACTCTCACCTACCATGGGCTTACAGATGAGGACATGCAGCGTAAGACCCTCAGGTGGATACCTCAAGCAGTCAAACATGCTAAATCACACAGTACTTAGCCGTTATTTGATCATCAGCTATCACTTCTTGCTTCAAACATGATCTGCCCTTACATGACTTCCTTCAGTGGCGTAACACGTCCAAATGATGAACTTTCTCTTTTGATTTGCACAGGCTCTCTGTCTGTGACGAAGACAAGTTTGGGCATAATGAATTTATTGGGGAAACCCGAGTGGCCCTGAAGAAACTGAAGATGAACCAGAAGAAAAACTTTAACGTGTGTCTCGAGAGAGTTGTCCCCGTGAGTAAAATTCATTTACAGTCGAGCAATGCTTTGTTCTCCTTGTCTGAATCTCTTATTGACCTGCTGTATAATCGTGTTCCCTTCACAGACAAAGAGAAGTGCAACAGCCGGGGGAGCTCGAGGCATTTCACTCTACGAGGATGAGGCAATACTTTATTACCAGCATGTCTAAACGGGACAGATTCCTCCAGAAGTTCATACAAATCTAATCATGAATCTCCCTGACCTGTCTCCCCCCCTCCGCTCTGTGTTTCATTCCCCAGCCAGGGAAAGATGGTGCGGAGGTAGAGGAGCGAGGCCGGATTCTGATCTCCCTCATGTACAGCTCCCCGCAGAACCGTCTCATCGTGGGTGTTGTGCGCTGTGTTCACCTGGCTGCCATGGACACTAATGGCTATTCTGACCCATTTGTCAAAATGTGGGTTCCACAATGGTTTATTTCTCTGGCTGTTGTGTTGGTTTGTAACGAGGGTATCACCAGGTCATCACTTGTTATCAGTATACTGAGGAAGCTGATCACATACAAAATCATGTTACTCTCAGTAGTAGATTTAGATTGTAAATCTATGAATGCAGAATAATGGCAAAAAATGAAAGTATATATACCATTTACAGATGTCTGAAACCTGACATGGGGAAAAAGGCCAAATGCAAAACACAGATCAAGAAGAAGACCCTAAACCCAGAGTTCAATGAGGTAATTCATGGTGAAAGGCAACAATAAATCAAAATGATTCCGTTTTTTGTCTTCCAAGATTACCCTTAAATTATCACTGAATCAGTGTATTGATATTATTTGCAAACTGAAGTTAGAAAAATGTCCATCTTGGGGGATGTCCTTGGGAATGATTAATAAATTTATTTCTTGATTACATTTCAGGAATTCGGCTATGAGATCAAACACAGTGAACTGGCCAAGAAGACTTTAGATATCTCTGTGTGGGACTATGATATCGGGAAATCCAATGACTACATCGGTAAGTTATATGGGGGATTTGATTAGTATCCCTCTTTTGATGAAATGAAAATGAAATTCTAATGAAATTCTCCACCTGCTCTACACCGGGCTAACACCTTTAATCGTTCTTCCTTTTTGATAGGTGGCTGTCAGCTGGGAATCACTGCCAAAGGAGAGAGACTGAAGCACTGGTACGAGTGTTTGAAGAACAAGGACAAGAAGATTGAGCGTTGGCACACCTTGCTGAATGAGAATCACATCTCTAGCGATTAACCACTTGCCCCCAAACTGCATGAGCTAAAACCTCTCCTCCCTACTCGGTCCACTTCCCTTCTCCTAAGGCACTTCTTTCTATCGTATTCTTTTTGTCTGTTCTTCTCTCCTGTCCTCTACCTGACAAACACACAGGCATCGCTCTCATGCCTCCTTTTCCCTGATGTAATGTACCCTTTCCTATCTATTCCTTAACTATTCCTCTGCCTGTGCTGAGACTTAATCTGCCTGTGGAACTTTTCAAAAGGCAAAACATGGCATACGTAAAATTAATTAGGGATTTCATGAATGCAACCAAGACATCTAGAATAGAAAGTGCAACATTTTAGTGAGTAGTTGCATAAAGATGATCATGCCTGTCAATTATGTTATATAGTATACTGAACTCGACACATCCTTAGCTAAAGAAAATGAAATTTGAATTGCACTGGCACAGAACAAGAAAAGCAATATGTTATGGCATCTAAGGTCACAACCATCATCCATGGTCACAACAGCTTCTATTAAGCTCATTCGTTAAGTTCCTTAGAGTGGCAGGGTATCATTTTTGATTTCTTGTGTAATTACATCATGCTGTAGTGTAACACTTGTATGAGCATGCAAAGCCACAGACATAAGAAAACAGTGAACACGCAGCTGCACCGTCAAATATTTCACCTGTGCCCGATGTCATGGACATATTATCATGAAGAAATGTTTACATATTGATACATTGCTCAGGTTAGGATAGAAATGACAGAGATCTGGTCTATACATGATTCATAAATCAATGGACCATACGCTAGATGAATCTTTCATCAATTGCTGTTAATGTGTGACTTAAAATTATAGCACACCAAGTTGAATATTATGAATTTTTATGTCTGATTATTGAAGCTGTGACTTTTGAGTTTGTGGGAAATGTTAACTGTGTGATTTGAGAAACTGAACAGTGAACAGAAATGTTTATTTTTCAGTTTTCATTTCTTAGTTGTGGTGAGAAATGGCAGGAAAAAAGAATTTCTTTCCGCTAGCTCTACTCTTCTGAAGCACGTGGTTCACTCTGACAGCTCAGAGGTTTTCTACTGAAGGTTTTCTACTGAATGCACATGGTCAGGTTTCTTAATCTAACAAATGAGTCTAGTCCGCTTAACAGGAAGAGAAGGTGGAACAGGTTATGTCATAAGTATGTGCAGCTTTACCTGCATGCACTGTGCTCGTGACTCTTGTGTTCCTGGAGCAGTCAGGGCCCGCTTTTACCACAACGCACCCTTTCCACAAAGCAGGGCCCTTTGCATCCTGCCACACCCCAATCATTCAAGGCTTTAGTGTGTGGCTGTTCACGAATCACAGCGACCCAAGCAAAGCACACCTTACACAATGGAATGACCTCAATTTATACAGCTGTTTGCAAGTTACTCCAATGTCCAAAAACAAAAAGACAAAAACAAAAAAACCTATGCATGAAATGTCTTGTGGTTCAAGATATATACATATACTTTTAAAGAAATTAATGCTATTGTAATTCAATTAATGTTTACACTTCTTCCCCATAACATTCCTATTAATACTTTATATACAAACGGCCATAATAACACAAATGCATCTATGCTGCATGACTATCAGGATGCTTATTGATATTGTTAAGACATGAGATCTGAATAAACTGGTCTGATAGCATCCACAGGACTGATTGATAATGTGATACCAATTGAGCACATCAACAAAAATAAGTTATCCAACTCTAGAAGTAGCATACATTGAGATGAATCTCATTCTTTGAGTGACACATTCTGTACATATACATCAAGTTCTCTCCAGTGTCTTGTTTTCTCTGAACAGCCACTCTGCCCCCCTGTGGCAGTGAGTCAAACACCTAACAGTAGCATCATACACCGTCCCAAGTAATGCTACTTCAGTCACAGTGGATCATCATGTGATGGTCAACATATACTATGTTCACTTGTTTGTTTTTTGTCAGCAGGCTTCTCCCTGAGCTAAACATCTAGCTGTCTTCTACTTGATTCTGCCAGTTCAGTGGAATGTTTCCTGCTTCTATCTCTGTATTTGTAAATAGATAGTGCATGCACTGGAAATATGTATGTTTGCAAATAACTTTGCATGTAAAGATTTTGCAAAGAGTTTACACAGATCAATAAAAACGAATGAAAATTGACAAACCTACGCTTGTGATGTGCAGTGTTTGAGGAATTAATAGATTCAAGTTTATGCTTTTATAATAAGAAGAAGAGGAAGAAGGGGCAGCAGCTATATTTGATTAGCACTTCTCTTAATAAAGTTAGACTATTGTAATAAAAAAGAAACAATAACAATAAAGACAATGCTTTTAAAACAAATGATAAAAGTAATAGTTTCGTACATAAAGCAACCTTAAGCTGTATTACAATTAGTAAACAATTAGCTGTATACAGAGAGTGTGGCTGACACTGCTGCTCAGCAGTATTAAAATAGCATAATATTACTGATATCCTACAACCTATAGAGTTATACTGAATACAAAGGTAAATTATTGGACACATACAGCAACTCTTTAAGGACAACTGATAATGCTGGTTGGAAAAGGCCCACTCAGTTCAGAAAATGTATTGTGCATCATCAAATTGCCAGAAGGAAAACTGACAATGCTGCCAGTTGCTCCAAAGTTTAGGGCCCTATTGCAAGTGCATGCTCACATCGTGTCTTTAATCTGAACTACGTTGAAGACAAAATATCTATACCTGTTTGCCTGAGGCTCCATACCAAGTTAAAAGTAAAGTAATATAGGCTAACTTTGTCATTTGCCTCCCAAAACATTTCATGTGAACATGCATTTCCCTGTAACCTTTTTCAAGTTTCAAGTTTCAAGTTTCAAGTTTTATTCGTCACATGCAACATTTTCACGAGGACCACGTGCAGTGAAATGCTTGGTTGCCAAGCTTTGTAACCTTTTTGTAACCTTTTTGTAACTCTCGTGTCCTTTCCTGTAGAGCCCTGTCTGGATATGCTACAATGAATTTCTGGAGTCCGTTATGTACTCACTGTATGCATTTCATGTCAAGCTGTACCTGATAATTGTCTGTATCCATGCAATTGGATAGACCTCCTATGGTTTCACTCCCTATTTGCCACAAGTCCCTTTGATTGGCTCACACTGATTTTGGAGGAGTCTATAAATAGGTCTTTATATAGTGAGTCTTTTTATGGTGCTGAGGATGGTCTTTTCACCTTTGTGTCCATTCACTGCACTTAGGCGCTATGTAAATAAATGTTTTTCCTTTTTTTGCATCTGAGGAGTCTCTTCTATTTTTAGCCGGGCATCGCGAGATGCGCCGGCTCTATATCTATGATCTGCTCAAGACTGTCTGTCCGTCTGTCCGGTCATTGTTGAACTGCACATGCTCACAGACTGGAGAGAGAGAGAGAGAGAGAGAGAGAGAGAGGGAGAGATAAAACTGAACAAACAACACAAAATCCGGCTGCTGAAGCACAGGCTGCTTGAAACGCTTCTGAAACGCTCTATTTTTAGTGGGTTTTGGGGTAAACTGATGAAGCTGAATCCACACAGAGAGAGGAAAAAGAGAGAGCGAGAGAGAGAGAGAGAGAGAGAGAGAGACAGACAGACAGAGAGAGAGAGAGAGAGAGAGAGACCAGAGAGACAGAGAGAGAGTCAGAGAGAGAGAGTCCGTGAGCATGCGCAGAATTGAAACTTGTGGATTTGTGTTTGTGGGCACTATTG
>OMLI01018079.1:3930-35020 GCA_900302605.1 Rondeletia loricata
GGGAGGGAGTGAGTAGGTGGGATAAGAGGGGGGCCATATGCTCCTGCACTCCCATGCTGCTGAGCGGCTCCTGGTCCAGAAAACAACCCGCTGGAGGGATAATCCCCCAGCATGGCGGTGCACACACATTCATTTCCCACATTTTCTGCTACGAGTTTCAATACCCGCCTAGCCGCTTTCCACTGGCACCATTAGGCGTTGTGTTGACCCACCGTGTTCACCAGTCAATGTGGGACTGAGTGTTTCCATGGTAACGCTCGCTGTCCATCAACTCTGACACGGTGGACGTGATGTTAATGCGCGATGCTGAGCCGTTGCTCCCTGTTTGGAGCCTAACTTATATTCAGAATGCCTGCCGTGCATTTCTCCTTTGTCGTCTGTTGCTTGGTGCGCAGGAAGGAAAAGATGTTAAGCCTCTGTAAGCGTAGCTCGTCTTTTTTTATGTGCTGAACCCGAGAGCGGCATTCTTACATCTCTGTGCGCTGTGTGTCCTCTGTGTGTGCGCTCGTATTAATGTTTGATGCTTTCTCACTTTCTCACCCACCCTCTCTTCTTCGCCGTCTGCCTATCTGTCTCGCTCTGTGCTTCAGGTGAAAGTGATGATGCGTATCTGCCCGTCCCTGGAGGCTGCAGACTCTTCGGAGTCTCTGTCCTTCTTGAAAGTGGACAGCAGGAAGAAGCAGCTGACCCTCTACGACCCCGCGTCCAGCCCACACTCCAACTCAGGACACAGGAGAGCTGCCACTGTGGCCGTCCCAAAGATATTTGCCTTTGACGCTGTGTTTACCCAGGATGCCTCACAAGTAAGGGCCAGCGGGGGACGTATATATGTATATTTGTGTGTGTGTGTGTGTCTGCATGTGTGGTGTGTGTGCATGTGTGTGTTTCTTCTTTGGTGGTGGGGGTGTTAGCCTCTCAAGGGCAAAGGGACGTCTTCATGCTGGCAGGGTGTGGCCAAGGGGCTTAGAGAAAAAATGCCTGTCTTGGCTCGGGGGGCATTCTTACCAGCGTGGGCTAACAGCTGGGCCTTTTAAGCCCTCTGGGGAATGATTTGAATTCAGTCCAGTTATATCTAACCTCCCCTTTCATAGAACAGCTATATCTAACCTCAACCCTCCATAGCCCAGAACAGGCATGTCCACTAAGATCAAAGAGAAGGCCAAGTGTTTACTATATGGTGATTTAAAAGAAGCACAGACCACAGTTTTACTGTCTCCTCTGCTCAAAACATACACTACATTCTTTCAATGTAACGATCTGATGAAATTGAGTGATTCATGTGATACAAATTGTGTCAGTCGTTGCAAAATTTCTTGAAAACTTAAAGCCAAGTATTTCATGTACTTCCCCATGGTACAGTACAACTGTAGGGCCTAAAAAGCTGAGAGCAGAGGGGAATTTCATCAAGCTTTTGTCATTGCAGATTCTATCAGATCTCCTACTTAGTGCAAGTAAGTAAGCTGCTGATAGCTGAAGTCTAAATGTTGCTCCAGTAGAGCTGAGGCCAGGCTGCTAGATTGTGCCGCTGGGACGGCACTGCTGGTGGCTAACAGCAGCAGCAAGCTGTTCTGCTGTAAGAGGCCTTGTTTGCTGTGTGATGTATGGGAAGGGGCCTCTGCTGTGGAAGCCTTGCCCCAGAGGACCCATGCTGAAACAGATTGTAAAAATGAGCCGCACGTTGCAACACACACACACACACACACACACACACAGAATGCCTGAATTGTAAATTGACTGTGAAGGGGTCTCTGTGTTTCCACAGGCGGAGGTGTGCTCAGGGACAGTGGCTGAGGTCATCCAGTCTGTGGTGAACGGTGCGGACGGCTGCATCTTCTGCTTCGGCCACGTCAAGCTCGGTAAGCTCCTCCACTGGCGAGAGATTAGACAAGAGCCTTTGTTAGCCAACGAAAACTCTCACTGCCCTTTGTTAGCTGCACTTGATGTCCACAATTGGCTTAGCGGTGCACTGGGGTGAGCCGAGGAGAGAGAGATTGGAGGAAAGGAACGGGTAGTGAGTCTGGCGTGGGGGTGGGGGTGTAGAGTGCTGCAGCAAGGCTTCAGGGCTAAGTCTGTAATTAAAATCTTTGTAACTGACCTGGCCAGCGCGCTCGGTCTGAAGGGCTGGCTCTCCTCATGCGGCTGTTTCCACTAGCTATAATTCTCCAGAGAATGACTGTGTGGAATGGGTCCTTGGATTACCTTTAGATTTTTATTTGGCATTTACTGGATATCACCTCCGAACCCCCACATCAGCCATTTTTGTTATTTCGTCGTTATACACTAAAACCCACAGAAAATATCCTGTGTCTGTCTGTTCCTCTGTCAACTTGCTGCCTATTCCAGACAGCTTGCTGAAATAATACATTTGAGTTTGAACATTGGGCTGTGTAGCTAGCTTTCAGACACAAGCCAATATTTCCATTTCCATCATCCCCCTCTCCCTCTCACACATCCCCAGGCAAGACGTACACCATGATGGGCAAAGACAGCTCCACTCAGAGCCTAGGCATTGTGCCCTGCGCCATTTCCTGGCTCTTCAAGCTCATCAATGAGCGCAAGGAGAAGACGGGCACGCGCTTCTCTGTCCGCGTGTCCGCGGTGGAAATCTTCGGGAAGGACGAGGAGCTGAAGGACTTGCTGTCTGAGGTGTCCACGGGCAGCCTGCAGGAAGGCCAGTCCCCGGGCATCTATCTGAGAGAGGATCCGATCTGCGGCACTCAGGTGAGGAAACATAGGAAGGCCCAGTGATGGTATTCCTGCTTTTCCACCTTTTCTTTGTTCGCTGATCCTCTCGTCCTCTCTGTGGTATATATTAGTGTGTCTGAGTATTGATCTCATTCTCTCTATGATCCACCTCTTTCTGTCTCAAAGATGTTTTCCTTTGTCTTGTGTGTTTTCTTTCATCTCCCAGGTCTTCCTCATGTGGACTTCCTAGTCCATCTTGCTCTATCCTACCTGCCTCTGAAATCCTTTCTTTATGTTTCCACCAAACCCATCCGTGGTATTGATGGCTTTCTCCTTACCTTTGTTTTGACTCTTCTGTCAGCATCCAGCAGCATCTATTACCCCTGTGTTAGTGCCGGCCCTCTGCGACACAATGGAAGTATTATTGGGGGATGGTGGAGGACTGTGGGTTTGAAGGCGTTGACAGGTGTTGCTGTCAGATGTTGTTTTTTGGGGATCTGTGTGGAATATGACTTCAAAGGCTGCACAGTCCTGTGAAGCTCCTTGCTGCTCTTCCTCTTAGCAACCACGCGTGGGCCCCCTTCACGATGCCCCCCCTCCTTCTCCCTATTTTCTACCGCCTCCTCTCCCTCGCTTCTCCCCCTCTTCTCTTTCTGTATCCCACCACCATCATCACATCCAGGGTGAGGGAAGTGCCCCTGCCTCCTGCTCCTCCATTACCTCTCCTAATCCCCCTCCCTCTGTGTGCATATCTGCTGCTTTAATTGCCCCCGAGACCCAATCTAATGGGCAAGAAATGTGTGCCGGGGTCCAATTAACTGGCTCCCCTCTCTTTCTCTTTCCTCTCTTCCGCTGTATCCTTCTCACAACCGTTCTCTTTCTCAAGCCCTATGCGGTCTCACCGTAACCCTCTTCTCTTTCTCTCCCCCCTCCCGCAGCTCCAGAATCAGAGTGAGCTACGTGCCCCGACGGCCGAGAGAGCGGCCTTCTTCCTGGACGCGGCCATCGCCGCACGCAGCACCAGCAGGCCCGACGCAGATGAGGAAGAGCGACGCAACTCGCACATGCTGTTCACACTGCACATTTACCAGTACCGCATGGAAAAGAGCGGCAAGGGAGGAAGTTAGTACTACTATTACATTACTATCTCTACACCTCGGTAGCATTGTTCCTACATGCTGCCACATTTATACATGAAATTATCATTACAATTTCACTATTGCTCAACAACACTATTACACATATACTGTACATTGTAGGATCTGTCTGCCACCAATGTTTACAGATCAGCGCTTCAACTCCACAGATTCACAGAAGAAGTACTACATAATCAACTAATCATAGATATAATCAAGTAGATAATCACAGTTTTAGTTTTACAATTGCCACTTCATTAGGCATTATTAATGGTGCACAATTTCTTCAAGCAATTCATCTTCTAATTATAGCTATGTACAGGTGACCTACCTGTCAGCCTGAGAGTAATCATAAGGTGATTATGCTGTGGGCTAGATGGTGGGAAATCAGACAAGTCTCTTATTTGCAATGTTTATGGATGAATGGGCTCTGGCCTCTTTAAGACAGAAACTTTTTTGTATTCATGTATTGTGCTTTGGCCAAGAGCGAGTAAGGATTTGAAGCACTAAATTTCTAAGTCTCACTGACAAGAGTTTAATGGTTTGGTGCTGCAGCCTAGCCTGGAACTCTCCTACAATCATGATAAATAACATATCTGTCACCCACATAACAATGTGCAGCCCTGCTATGTTGTGGATACATTTTTCTACCCTTCTCCCCAGAATAAATCACTGTGATTTTTAGCCTGACAGCCCATTCCCTCTGACTGTATTTTAAGTCATTAGAATGAGGATCGCATAGGTATCTTTGACTGTCCTTTTATTTTGTTTTTATGTATCTGACAAACGGATCCCTGAGTTACACATCTGGTGGGAGTTTACCTGTCTGGGACTAGGAGTCTTACTCATGAATAAATCACTGCTCTGACAGTCACCAGTCTGGTCTGGGCTGGGCTGTGCCACTCCTGTCATCATGGCGCTGTGCATGAGGCGCTGACTTCAGATAGGGAGTGTCTGTGCTGAGGTATAACCTCACCTGGTTCTTCCTCTGTCATCGGCACAGTGTCGGGCGGACGGAGCAGGCTGCACCTCATCGACCTGGGGAGCTGTGAGAAGGTCCTGAGTAAAAGCAGAGACGGAGGGGGAGGCTTGTGTCTGTCTCTAAACGCACTGGGAAATGTCATCATGGCTTTAGCAAATGGAGCCAAACACGTACCTTACAGGTAAGAAAACCAGCATTCGTTCTACAGTGTCTTTCAGTTTCTGTGAAGTTGCATCCATATGTAATCAAATTGTTTCAGACAAGTCGCTGCATGTGTCTTTACTCTAGCAGGTTTGCTGTGTGACTGCCTATTTACTTTGTATAGTTAGCCTTATACTTAATTATGGCTTTCACCAGTATTGCATAAGATGATGTTGTAGTTACTCAGGTATGAAAAGATTAATGACTTTTCATTTGGGAGTATTCTTCAGATGTAATCTGTCACAAAGGCTCAGAGAATACTAAATGACTCCACATGAGGGACCTTTTGGAATCATATCAGCTACCTTAATTTTTTATCATTTGCAGTTTGAAATATGACATTCAACACTGTGCCATTTGCTGATAATTATGTAAATACACCATGTAGGGACAGCAAATTGACGATGTTGTTGAGGGAGTCCCTTGGGAACATCAACTGCAGAACCACCATGATCGCCCACATTTCTGATTCTCCTGCCAACTACGCTGACTCACTCACCACTATCCAGCTGGCCTCCCGCATCCACCGCATGAGGAAGAAGAAATCCAAGGTACACTGATAAACTGATAAACTCTGATAATGTAACACACATCAGTGCACTAAGGTACACTGATCAATTTTAACGCAGATAATCTAACAAACGCGGGTAAACGTATACACTGATAAACTGATACACCGACACACAAGTTGTTACTTCTACGAGTGACGTATTACAATGCAGTGACAGTAGTAATGGTAAAGCTTTTCACCGTAGCAACTTAGGCATTTCTATGTGGTCCCCCCTATAATAACTGTGCTCAGTGTAATAACTCTGTTCTCAAATGTATGTAAATGCTGAATCCAGAGTAATTGGCATTTAATGTTATATTTAAGTGTTGCTATTATAGCAATTACATTGTTAATGTGCATGTGCAACTTTCATTATATTCATCATATTACAGGGCATGACTGAAGTCTTGAAAATTCTCTTCCTCCTGTAATTTTGGAGCCATTAAATAAATAAATGAATGTATGAATGCTTCTGCAAATGAAAGGTTATTAGTGCAATAATTCATAGCTAGTTTGTCTCAGCTCCTCAACACATAATCATGTAATCAATACCGCTGCCTAAGGATGTGTGTAATGCTTTCCCTGGGGTTAGGGAAATATATGCTCCAGATAATTAGGTGGAATGACAGCATGTATTTATTTAGTATTAGTCCCAGGCACGATTATAATGCAGTCCACATACAGCAATTCATATTATTGACATTAATTTTTGTGTGGCTATTGATGTGCACTTTTAACCTTTAGATATATATTGACTGGTAATTTAATAGGAATTTTTATTTGCCTTTACGATTTATTGCACCATGAATTCATTAAGAAATGAAGTCAACTATAAATTAATTGAGTTTAAATGGTTTTGGAAAATGATAAATTGTTTCATGAATATTCTATTTCAGATAATCATATTACAATCAACACTTAATGGGATACTTTTTAAATCCCAAAAGACTAATTTCACTCTCTGCTTTGCAGTATGCATCCAGTTCATCTGGAGGGGACAGTTCCTGTGAGGAAGGGAGGATCCGCCGGCCGCCCCACCTCAGACCCTTCCACCCTCGGACGGTAGCCCTGGACCCAGACTTGCCCTACCTGCTCAGTGACCCAGATTACTCCTCCAGTAGTGAGCAGTCTTGTGACACTGTCATTTACGTGGGCCCTGGGGGAGCTGCAATCTCGGACAGGGAGCTTAGTGACAATGAAGGCCCCCCTGCCTTTGTTCCAATCATCCCCTCTCTGAACAAGAAGAGGTCTGCAAAAGAGGGCCCTCTGGACAGAGACCAGTTCTTCAAATGCAACACATTTGCTGAGCTGCAGGAGAGACTGGAGTGTATAGATGGCAGTGAAGAACCCACTGCTTTTGTTGGAGAGGGCAAGGGAAGCCAGGCTAGCCCCAAGATGGACAAATCTAAGGAGGGCCAAGGCTCTGCTTCGCCAAAGACTGTAGCAAATGTTTCCTCCTCCCAAGAGAGCATCTCACCCAAACCATCTCCTAAGTCTAGTGCCACTCAGCCATCCTGCAGCCCCCACACTAAATCTAAACTGGACAATGCCAAGAGGCAATGCATACCTGCAGAAAGGGCACCATCAGAGAGTGTTCAAAGTGTATGCAGAACCAGTGCTGATGGTGAGAAGGTCTTGATGTCAGAGAGCCGGGCCAGTGCAAACAAACAGGCAACCACTGCAGCACCTAACTCTGAGCCTGTGGTGAGGGAGAAGGTCTACTTCAACAAGAAGCTCTTGCCTAAGCCAGCCCCACCTCCTCCACAGCAGAGAGACTGTCGCAAGGGAAATGGAGACAATGAGGAAAGGTCTAGCACCAGAATGCCCCCTGTTGGAATGAGCCACCAAGCTGTGAAAAGGGGGGATCCTCTCACTTCCTCTATGCTCAGGGCTCCAGTGGAGGTGTGCCAGGTGCGCTCCACCTTGAGGGAGAGGTGTATGGACCGGGACATCCTTAGAGCCACGGTCACCTTGCAGCAACCTGTGGAGCTGAATGGAGAGGATGAGCTGGTGTTCACTGTGGTGGAGGAGCTGTCTATAGGCAGTATTGTAGATAAGGGTCGGCCATCCAGCATTATCAGCTTTAACAGTGACTGCTCCCTTCAGGCCCTGGCCTCTGGCTCCCGGCCTGTCAGCATCATCAGCAGCATCAATGATGAATTTGATGCCTACACATCAGCCGTGGGAGGATCAGAGGTGAACATTGAGGTGGTTACACCCCTCCAGGAGGAAGCTATAGTGTGTATGGGTAGCAGGGGTTCATCTATCAGCTCTTGGCTTAGTGAGGTTAGCGTCTGCACCTTGGAGAGTGAAGGGGCTCATTCTGCAGATGTCTTCCTCCCACAGGCCAAACACATGGGCCCAGAGGGCACCTTTTACTTAGATTCCTTGGGCATGTTCCATTGTGAACCCTCCCCTAGAGATGCCAAGAACTCCTTAAATGACAGTGGTTTTAGTTTTTCTGAACTAGACAGTGACAGTGCCACTTCAAGCAAACTATCCTTGACAAAGTGCCCCCCATCTCCAGAATCAGCCAAAGGGTCCTTCAGATTCACATCTAAAATAACTAAAGCTCACTCTCTCAGCTCCTCCCAACCTCCACAGGGCCCCTCCATAGTCCACTCCAGTCTTCCCAGGAAAATTAAACCTACCTCATCCTTCTCCCATAGTAGCAGCAGCAGCAGTAGTAAAGAGCCACCAAGGCAGGATACTAAGCAGGAGGATCCTTGGCAGCGAGTGGACAACCGCTCAGAACCTCAGTTCTCTGACCCTAACAACACAAGCAAGCTCCTCAAAAACACCCCTACTGGCATCCCATCCCGCAAAACGTCCATTAACAGCAACAGTGTACCTCGCCCACCCAAGGTGCAGGGGTCTACCTCATCCCAAAGGGTGGTTGATGGCTGTGAGAAGTCAGCCAGTAAGAAAGCTGATCCCCCCAGCAAAATGCCTCAGCTGAGACGAGGTGCTACCACCCTGGGGACAGTGCCCGTCATCCATGCCTCCACAGAGTCCAAGGGAACCCAGGATATTACTGCATCCACCACTAGTCTTAAATTCTCCTCTCTGGGGAAAAACAGCAAGGCTAACTCGCAGAAAGCGAGCAATCTCCCTAAATCTGGTGCCACCTCACCTCCTCCCCCTCCAGTGCGAAAGTCCAGTCTTGACCATAAGAACAGGACCCTGCTGCCCCAAAGTGCCTTAAAGTCAGCATATGGGGAGGCAGGGAGGACCTCTGGAGCGAGGGCAGTTGTATCAGAGGATGAGCTAGAGGTACGTCACAGAATAGACGCCAACAGTTTAAAAACCTCCAGCCTCAAGTCTGACCTCACCACAGCCAAAGTTACCTCCAGCCTGAAGGCCAGAGGGGGCAGAGGTGAGGCTGGTCAGCATTATGGCAGTCAGATGTCCCTGGAGAGGTGTGACAGCGTGTCCTTATCAGGTTCCAGACCTGCTCTTAGTAGGGAGAATAGCGGGGCCAGTCTGGGGAGCAGCAGTAGCAAGTCCAGCAGGTCCATTCCCAGATTTGGTATTCCTAACTCATCCAGCTCTCCTATTGCTACCTCCCCACCATCCCCATGTGGAAGCCCAGGAGGTATTGGCAAAGCTGGTCAGGTAAAAGCTTGTGTAAACACCAGGGCATTTGGAGCAGTCAATGGAAATAAGGCACGCACACTGTCAGCCAACAACTCGAAGGGCCTAAGCTCCTCCACCAAGTCTTTAGCAGCTCCAGCGACCAGAAATGCCAATGCCAACCTCCCTCCATCAGGAAGGACATCAGCCCCTCGGACCACTACTGCTGTCAGCAGCAAGCCTGGGAGAGGAACTATCATGGGCACGAAGCAAGCCATGAGGGCTGCCAACAGCCGGGTGAGCGAGCTGGCATCAGGCAACACATCAGGCAAACACATTAGAGGTTCAGGAGATTCAGACAGTGGTAATGACAGTGGGGTGAATGTGAGTGATGACAAATCCCCCGTAGCATTGCTGCCGTCTCCATACAGCAAGATTACAGCACCCAGGCGGCCTCAACGCTACAGCAGTGGCCATGGCAGTGACAACAGCAGTGTGCTGAGTGGGGAGCTGCCTCCAGCCATGGGCCGCACAGCTCTTTTCTACCACAGCGGTGGCAGCAGCGGATATGAGAGCATGATCCGTGACAGTGAAGCCACAGGCAGTGCTTCCTCTGCCCACGACTCTATGAGCGAGAGTGGCATGTCATCTTCGGGCAGAACGAGGAGCTCCAAGTCTCCTAAGAAGAAATCAAATGGTGAGACATAGATGTAGTAATGCATGTATAGATTATATGCATAAAGAGTAGGGAAATGTTTGTCATGCTGGAAAAGGAGCAATGTATGTGGGGTTTGTATCTGAAATAAGATTTGCAGATCTACAAATCAAACAGCACTTCCCATTGAAACTGCACGCAACATTCAAATAACATAAAAATAACTGCTTTACAGTTCTCGCCCAGGAAATTAACCAGATTGAGGTGCTAACTTTATGAGTCCATTCTTATTACGTTCATGTATTTGTATTCCATTGGATCTTCCTCCCCTACTCAATCAGCAGGATACATTATTCATACATATATGGGAAAATGATAATTAATGTTTCAAGCAAGAGGACTCTGAACTGTGTGATGATCAAACAAGATGAATTGAACATGACCAGTAGTGACCTGTTTCAGGTTTCTGTAGCCATATAACCTTTTGAATTCATTCATGCTGCGGATATACAGAATAGAAAGTTGTGAAATCCTTATAAATATGCAATCAACACAACATGGGAGGCCTACGTAAAGCCTAGCATCACTTTACATCTCAGAGTGAGACTCATACATATTTACTCATAGAGCCCAGCAAATATATACCATTGTATGTCTCCCAATGTAACTGGTGCCTGTCTGTCTGTATGCGTGGCTATGTAGGCTTCCAGAGGAGGCGGCTTATCCCGGCACCTATGCCAGACACCTCTTCCCTGGGGAAGAAGGTGGGCACAGCAGGCCAGTGGGTGGACTTGCCCCCTATGTCTGGACCGCTGAAGGAGCCCTTTGAGATTAAGGTGTATGAGATTGATGATGTGGAGCGGCTCCAGAGGCGGCGACAGGAGGAAACCACAGAGGTGAGCAGACTTGTTCTACATGATGGTTCATCTGGCTGAACTTATTTTATATCCTGTAAAGGTCTGGGTCAAGGTTTTCTGAATCCCCCTTAGCATTGCCAAGCCTCAGCAATATTTTGCATGTGCAACATTGATCCCATACATGCTCTAAATGAGCCACACTGACTTGCATTGTGGGAAGGTCTTAGCTCACTCCTTCCCAGTTTCTTTTTAAAGAACAAGACAGGAATAATGTGTCTCAGACGTCTGCCCTTCAGTCTGCCCAGTGGCAAATCCTGGAGTTAAAGTGTCTGTGACCAGAATCCCAGAGCTTGGTATTATGCCAGGGCTCCTCGGGAATGTGGAGAGATCAGGAGGCAATTACTGTCTGGGGTTAATTAGTTTAGATATGACTGATGACTGGGGCTTACTGGTGGTGGTGGTGAGGGGGAGAGAGAGAGAGGGTTGGGGGAGATTGGTCAAGGAATGTGTGATGAATGCAAGAACGCCTAAAACCAGTCCCCATCAGCAGCGCTCATCACTGGCTGCCTGATCGCTCTTTATGGCTGACTCCTCTTCTGTGGGCCATAAACTGCTCCCAGTTAAGTTAGATGCAGCCAGACAGGGATTTCTTAAGAGAAGATATTAAATCAGCTGGATGGTAGCTTGATTTACTTTCAATTAGGAAAAGGTGATCTTCAATTTGTCTTTGCCGGCCATCACTGGCTGAATGACAAGTAATGAAGAGCTTTTCCTTGCACCTCCCCCACTGTTTCTCAACTAGTGTTGGAATATTGTGCACAGGCATCATAGCTCGTTTCCATGTGCGTATATTCAAATACTTCTGTGTTCAGATCTATTCATTTGAGATTATATGCAGCTATGTTAGGCATTCATGTAATTTTCTGTCTGGTTCAATGTTAAGTACACAGCAGCTGTGCAACATGTTAACTTGTATTATCTGTTTCTCCCAATCGTGTCTTCAGCAACCATTCCAGGATGTGGAAAAGGTGAGCTAATTTTGCATTGTGACGGAGGTTTGGTTACATGGGGCATGTTCTGTGATGGGAGTTTGTTTGAGGGACAATAGTTGCATAACCATAATCTGTGGTTAGATTCAGCCCATTATGAGATGAAACATTACTTTACAATACCTGGAAAATTGCCACACATTTTTTTTCAGTATCATGTTTTTGAGGCAGGATTATTACAACTATGATATGTTATGTTAGCTTTTAGTTTTATTTCATTTTAAATTTTTATCTAAACCTTTCATAGTATTCAATAATCTCTCTTTTTCTGTCAGGGCCTGCTGTATTTGAACAGTAAGCTGAAGATGCTGGAGAGAAGGCAACAGCAAGTGAGGGAGCTGAGAGCGAAGCATGAGGCGTTGTGTGAGGAGCTGGAGGAGACCAAGGCTCGGCTGATGATGGATCCCAGCAAGTGGATAGGAGAGTGTAAGTAGCTGCTTAATGGTTCTCTTAACATAAGGGCAGTGTATGGGGAACATCGTTTTTGTGTTGGTCCAAATTCTAAAAGACCTTTTGTGACAAACCATCTAACTCAACCTTCATGTCACCTTTTCAACAGTTGAGGTGGACCAGGATTTGGATAAAGAGTCCCCAGAGTACCTGGAGGCCTTGGGACAGGCCACAGACGAGCTGGAGTTCTGCGTCAACATATGCAAGTCCCGTGTCATGATGGTGACCTGCTTCGACATCAGCATGCCAGCGTCTGGCGCTCAGGAGGGACTGCGTGAAGTCGAAGTCTGAAGACAAAAGAAAGTAGAGATGGCGAATTGAGGAAGTGAGAAAGACGAAGGATGATGAAATGTAGCAGCCAGTCCATAGATATTACTGGAATGAAGGGACAAGAAACAAGGGACAAAAGATGAGACGAGAGTGGGTCCTTGCATGAAAACAGAGGAAATCTTAACCACTTAGCTGCAGTGCCTCGTTGTCCAGGACAATGTTGTAATGGGAGAGAAACGAAACGTGTGCACAAATGCTGTTGCCTGCATGGCAAGACAGTGGCCATCACTTACTCAAGAGTCATTGAACAACACACGGAAGTGCCTTTTTTACTTGTCTTGTTTTGAGTTATTATTTTTCGTATGGCGCAGGTATCTTAACAAGCATACCTAAGCAAACCCTGAACATATTCCTTTTAAGAAAAAAATATTTTATATTGTATAGTGTATTTATATGATTATGTGGTGTGTACAAATATCCTTTGTAGGTAAAAAAAAATAAAGAGGAAAAAAAGAAAAAGCAATAAGCTAATGTTATTGCGCTCCCAGACTTTGCCTTTTCTCATCTTTCAAACCTCATTCAACGTTTTATCCATGTTCATCCAGCCTCTTGCGCCTTATGTTATCTCTCTGGTTCTGTCGTTTTCTAGCTTTTCAAACTGGTCTATGTTATCTCATCAAGGACTGCATTTGCTGTTATCACTCACCCACTGCCAGCTGGCCTGTGAAAGCTAGCAGGGGTGAGTGAATGTTTTCTCCCTCCAGTTGCCTTGATCAAAATGGGTCTCAGTGGATGCACTAAGATAGAGCCGCGGTTATGTTGGGGAGTAGGAGGAAGAGCTTCTTCAAGCTGTGGTTGGCCATGTTTGTCTAACTGAAAATGAGGGAGTAAGCCAAAACATATCAATCAGAGGGCCACTGTGATAACTAGTTAGTGATTTTTCATGATTTAGCCGCTCTCTCTGGTGCCTCACTATGTGGTCGGAGGACCTAGAGCAGTGCTACTTTGAGAGACCTAACCTTCCCTCCTCTACTAGGCTATGAGGATAGCATGATGAGTGGTTACATTCATAGTGGTGCTCATCAGTGAGCCCATTTTCTCTCCAAATGGGCTTGGACTGGGTGCTACATATACACTGTCAACAACAAAGAGGCACAGATGAGATGGCACAAGTCTACTGGCCTCTACTCTTTCAAGCGCTGCCAAGCCTCGGTTCTATGCATTCCAGTATATTCACTCCTACTACTGTAAGAACGTCGATACAGAACTAAGGGCGGCCCCGGCCCACTGCCCCACCAAGTACACCTGCCTCTTTGGTCCCCAACTCGTTTCTTCACACGGAAAGGCAGATTAACACATTTGATTTTCTTGAGTTTCCTGTGAAATGATGCAGTGAATAAGAGCAAATGATTGTGACATTGTTTGGCAAAATCAATCATGATATCAGCTCTTTGTAGCTGGCAGAATGTGCTTGTCGTGAATCAAATGGCTGGAACAGTGAGAATAAAGCCGATCAGTGAAAACGGTTATTAACAATAACAAACTGGCATTGTTGTATTTTGGTGTGTTTGATTTCTATAACTATGAATTTGTTTTCTTTCTTTTACAAAGATATACTCTCTCAGGCCCTCTCTGAAGATGCTGCATGAGATTTTTTAATCATTTTTAAGAATGATTTCTACTCCATTTTTACCATTCTAATTTTTTATAATAACCTCAGTTTTCACTAATGTGGGGTTAGGCTCATGAATTAAATAACTATTACCAAACCAAGACCTT
Source organism: Rondeletia loricata (assembly GCA_900302605.1). Taxonomy (NCBI): domain Eukaryota; kingdom Metazoa; phylum Chordata; class Actinopteri; order Beryciformes; family Rondeletiidae; genus Rondeletia; species Rondeletia loricata. The sequence continues at coordinate 18,118 of OMLI01018079.1, forward strand.
TTTTCCAAGAAATGATTATATGTGAGGTCATATTTCATATCAAAACCCATATTTTCGAATATCCTTGGTTTTGTATAGGATTTTCAAACCCTGTGTATAAATGTATGATATGGCAGCTTGTGTTTTACTTTTACAGTACCTGTGAATAAAATGTTTCTTCTTATTGATGATTCAGAGTTGAATATTCTTTCCCGCACATGTTCCATATCCATGGGATTGTTGGTTTCCACACCATTTCAGAGAAGAAGGGGCTGAATGTATACAGTAGCCCAACCAACCACAGGAGAGCCTTGACTGTAGATCCAATGACTGCATCAAGTTGAAACGATCATATTATCAGAATTGTGTTGGTTATGGCTGTTTCTGTCACTGTAAGTCTGCAGTCTTCTCCTTTGTTTAAGTGAGAATGTGTTTACATCTCACAGGCTATCAAAACAGGTTCATTCTTGTCCATGTGATTTTGGAGTGTCCGGTGGTCATGCATCTTGCCAATATTAATGGTGCAGACCCTACACATTGTGGGTATTTAAAAAATTTTAAATTGCAAAAATATTTAAAAAACGTTCTGCAAATCTGCAAAACCCAAGTTGCCCATTCACAAGCATAAATTGCGAGCAAATTTGGTCCCTAAGATTACACATGTAGGCCTAGCTGATGACAGGAAGTACCACTCAGTTAGACTATTATTATTATTATTTTATTGTTATCATTATCTCATATTGAGGAGCGACAATGCTGGAGTTTGCGAGATAAATTGGTCTAATTATTCTTAATTCTGGTACAGTTTTTTTTTTTATATTGTGTTTCGAAACCTCAACGTACCACAGACCGGTTTATATCTTATTTAATAATTCAGAAACATTTCAGAATCACACAGTTTCAAGGCTGCAACTTGTCCAGTGCAGAGGATAATGAACATGTACTGTATAAATGCCTTGAGACAGGATTGGCCTGCCTGTCATAAAGGTATCACGCGCGGAGCGGACACGTGGGCATTGCCTTCTGCAAAATGCAAATCTGTCCCGCGCACTTTTTCCCAAGTCCAATAGCGCCCTCTAGCGGCAATAAGAAAGCGCTGGCTGCGCGGTCACTCACCCGCTAACATCCACACATCATGCCAGATACTTAACTTCATGTGTGAAGAGGTGGTTAAAATGTTCAACAAGCCAACTAAAATGCAGCGGACAAGAAATGTAAGTTGACTTGTACTGTTAGTCAATTAGCCTTGTCTAGTCACCTAGCTAGCCACTTACCTGCTTTAACTTACCAGCTCTCTAGCTAACAGTCACAGTATGTATGTATTCCAACAAACAAAAACAGAATTTTGGCGCTTATTTTTGTCTGTACTGCCAATAGAAAGAGCAGGGGGAAGCAGGACATGACCAGGTGAGGAATGGGATGGTCCAAAGGAAATAGGCCTAGCTCAAAATTCTGCCTTAAATTAGCTAATGTTAGCTAGCTACAGTTAGCTTGGCTTCATACAGTTAGCTGGTTGACAATCAAGATGTTTATTACTGTTTATGGATACTTTTACCAATTTCTACCTTCTCTAAATTTTACCATTGCGTTGCACTTTTTCCCTGCACTGTTAAAAGGAGGAGTGGGGAGCAGCAGCTGATTCTGCACAGGTGAGGAGGAACTAACGTTAGCTGGTTGACAATCATGATATTTATAAAACATTTTAGGGGTGTTCTTAGTTTTCACTTAAAGTATGTTTTCCTCCATTTTCAATAGGAGGAGCAGGGAGCAGCCATAATGTAATATGAACCTGCTGTTTAGTCTGTTTCAACAGGGCGGGCAAATGAAAACATCACAGGGGTAAAGACAGGGCATGCTCCTATTGAGACAATAAACAGTTGTCTCTGCCAGTCTGAAACAACACTGGTATATTGACATAAAAATCTTGAATTTGATATATAGGAAATGCAATCATCAGAGAAGGTACAGGTCCAGCATGATTAATTACACCCTGTATCAGGAGGGTTTTCTTCTCAGTGTGATACAGGAACTCCTGTTGTGTAATATACTGTAGATGATTGGAGATGTACAGCTAGAAATTGAACCATGCTGTGCAGTAACATCTTGTCTCCTCCCTGTTAATTCTAATTTGATCAAAAGCATAGGAGGTTGATTTGGCTGGCTGGCAAGAGCAGCTGGTCACTGCGTTTCTAATCAAATCCATGGGCAGACTTCGCTTTTGGCTGCGCTGCACTGGATTTGGGCGCTCTTTGACACCTATTGACTATCTAGCTCACCGTGCAGAAGACATTTCTCTAGCACATCTCCACCTCGTGTTATACACAACGTAACTCAGATGTGCCACTTCATGTGTTTCTGACCAGTGAAATGTTGGGCATTTACACAGCAGGAATCTTATTGGAGTTGGTATTCTGTACATCTTCAGCCTGCGGTGGTTTGGCAGACAGTAAATGCCTTGTGACAAGTCACTCAAGAGCCCTGGCAGCTCCGACTGTACCTCGTCGCTCTTAGGAGCTAGGGGTCTGAATGGAGACTGTTGGCCAGGACTGCTGCTGAGTTCTGACGGCTGCTGAGTCTGTGCTGAGCCCAGTCAGCCCAGTTTTCTCCAGCTCTCTTTGCCCCAGGGCTCTCAAACGTATTAGCAGGGAGTTGGGTGTTGGATGAGAATAGAAATGACCCTGTCTTGGAACTCTCCTCAGTGTTATGATGGTCCCTTTGCTCTATTAGCAGGCGCTGTCAGCTGCAAAGTTCATTCTCTTGTCACGCTATTCAAATTCACCCCACCATGTCATCCAAAGTTTTCTTCTAAAAGCAATCCCAATCCACTCTAATTCCCAATCCATTTGATATATTTTCCTTCTTTCTCTCCATAATTGTTTCATTAGATCTCAGTATTTGATCAAACTCTCCAACCCTTTCTATCCAACCCTTTCTTTCCAGTCACAATTCTACAAAGTAGGTCAAACATTCTGTGATTTTGAGTTCCTCTTTGCACCTCCATTGTTGCTTTAGGAAACTTATTTTTTATAGACACACAATTTACACCCAGTCAGACTGGATGTTGATTATGGCCATGCAGATATATAGAAGGAACATTTATGAATCCACTACCTGGATCCGCCTTGGGCATTGTTAGTGGTAGTAGTTGGCAACTGTAAATCCAGAAATGAGCAACTACTATAGTTTCTCATGTCTGTATTTACAGCTCTGCAGTCCCACAGATTGGTCTGTCTAAACCAAGCTTGCTCTTTCAAGAAGAGCCATAAACCTGACCAAATGCTGCCACTTATTCTCAGTAATTAAAACAAGCTGGTGCAGAGAAAAAGTCCTTAAATTATCAGAGGCTAGGCGAGATGTAAGGCTCACACACTCTGTCTCTCGGTCTGCTTGGCCCTGCTTCAGGGGGGTCGTAACTATTGACATCTGCTCCCCCAAAACAGATTGCATTAGTGAGGAGTTTGCACCAAGAGAGAAAGCTTTAAGAGATATAGTCCCAAAGGATATCCCCTATAAGTACTCTAAATTCTGGATAGGTGGCCATACAAGTCTAACACCCTGCCACAGAGCTGAGCTAACTCTACAGGCACTAAATCAAACCAGACCGATCCATTATGTGAAAGTGAATTAATTGCCCTTTTAGAGACAACTGAAATTATCTATCACTGAGGATTTAACCTTGTTTACTGTATGTAATTTAGCAAGCAGCAGGGCCAAGTGAGGCAAGGGAACAAGCGAGCATTGCCATTACAAGTTGTAATGATATAGATGATAGGCATAATGAATTGCCATATTGGTACAAATTATAACGTGAATCATCTTGTGGCACACACACTTGTATTACCATCCCTATTACTCATCCAACATATCTGGTTTGGACGGTAATGAGGAGCAGGATATGGATCATGAGTTCAAACGGCCCGCTGTGCGTTGACCTCGCTGGCAAGGTAGTCTGTGTCTAGGTGATGGAGACACACACACAGCCCATCTCTGATGCTATCTGACAGTGAGCTGGCAACAGGCAAGGGCAGTGTCATCCTATTTATTATGCAGTCTGAAACTGATGGTGCAAGGATAGGTCACAGCAGTGGTACTTTTTTTTTGTGCTGCCAATTCTCTATAATGGTCGAGATGAAGGCATTACAGTATCTATTCTATTTGTTTTACTCTTGATATGACATTTTTCTGTCATAGTACAGGAATTGACCATGTTGACTCATAAAATGCTAATAGTCCATGTTACAAGCGTGTTTGGCCACCACATGATGCACTGACCTTGTCAAATGATTGAGGAGAACTATTGTCTCTACCACATGCACTGACCTTGTTTTATCTGTGGTCTTCTTGTCCTTTGGTCCAGATTGCTTGTAGATAACCACTGATTTACATAAAGGCTTTGTTTAGAGGCACTGTTTTAAAATGCTTTTAGAATACTGATGCAGTGAGGTAATGTGCAATGAATATTCATGATTGAAAAAAGTTCTAAACAATAGAGTAGAAAAAAATAGACTGTGTTATAGGCTTGATTACATCAGTTGTTGGATAGGTTGCAGTACACTACAGTCAGGTTAATGACTTGGATCTCTTGTGCAGGTCATTGGGTTGTTAAAGGTGCCAGCCATTTTAAAGATCTACAGACCGCACCCAGGTGATCAGTGGCCATAAAGACATTTCATTATTCCCATAGAAGAACCTAAATAATTTCACTGGACAAAAAGTGCTCACCGAGATATGGCTGTTAATTGCACAGTGAAAAAGACAAGCCATTCCATTAGGTTGTGCTCTCTAACAGATGGGCTGGCGTGATGAAAAAGGCCTTTTTAATTAGTCTGTCTGAAGACGTTTATTCATAACCGACAGCCCCCTCTACACTTAAGTTTTAGTGACCACCAGGCAGGCTCTTCGCTGGCTCCCAGCAGCAACCATCTGGTGGACAGCAGAACCAGGGCTACAGGGTGGCTCGCTTACTCCTCCCACTCCAGTGAGCCGAAACGTAGCCCCGGGACACAGGCAAAAGGCTTGCTCCGAAGGGGCCTCGCTCTGTTTGATCTGGTACCTCATGTGTTCTGTGTGGGGATTAGGGGTCAAACTAAGATATCTCATGTTGTAGAGGTAGGCCAGACAGAGGATGAAGATCGTTGGTGTGTTTACGGTTAGATGGATGCATCATGAAAGGTCGTGTGATAGATACGTCCATCAACAGATTGCAGGTCACGTTTTAGCGCTTGATTGTAAAGCATCTTCTGCTAGAATGATTTCACATTCACTTCATTGTGTTTGACAAGCAATTTACCGTACATCCTGTCCCTTTTCCTGGCTGGTCCAATTAATGTTTAAATTGCAAGCCCATTGCACCGCTGAAAATGTTCTGTCTTTTCTTGGGTGAACTGTAACTAGCAAAGGCTAATGTGGTTTCAGGTCTCTATTATGGCTGCTGATAAGATGAATTGGATTTCCTGGGCTCATTGGACAGCAGAATTGTATGTGTTTGGCTCCACTTTGTCTTTTCCCCAGGATGAACCCTTTGCTGTATTTTGGAGGGGCATTTGATTTTTCAGGGCTTTCATTGCTTTCTCAGCATCTTCATTCTGTGGGTCATTCGGCTGTCTCTCAAGAAAACATGCTGTTTTGCTCTCTTTTGCTCACTCTGGCATTGAAGGCTGGACCCGGTTACATTGGATTGTGAATTGCAGTTCTCAAAAGATAGTAGAAGATAATGTGTAAAACAAATTGACAAAAAGCTGGTGTAGATACTGTATATTTAGTGCAGTTAAACTGATATTGTATTCATATGATAATTTGAAATAGACTTTCAAGAAAGTTCTTGTGATCCAGTATGCATACCCTAAAAAAGGATGCAGAATGTTAGGCAAACCTTGTTGCATACTAATACCATCTGAACTTCACTGCAATTCATATCTGAATGGAAATCTTTTCAAATTTTATTGAGGACTGTATGTTTGTAATGATCCATTTTGCAAAGGAAGAAATGCAAGTAAGGTGGTATGTATTGCTTGCAGATACATTTTGATATATTCTCCCGACTCCTTCTCTTTCCATTTGCCATATAGCTTACATCATGAATTGGTTGTATTGCCTTTACAGTTTGTATGTTTACCATGACTGGGAAATCTATAATCAAACTGTCATGGCCCAACCTCTGGATTAGTCCACCAATCAGACAAAGCCTTGTCCTATCTTTTGTGCTTTCGTCTGCACCTCACTCACACTTTTTGATTATGTGTGCTGTTTTCATTTACACATTTAGATGACGATGATTATAGTTCTAAGGATTTTTTCCCCCTCCTCAGGCGTTTCCATTTCAGCATTGAGGGGCCCCTTCATTGTCAACAGTGAGATATAGTGCATTGTCTCGTCAGACAGTTTCAGAGGCACCATAGTGGTGACAGCCCAAACGCTGTCTTTGTGTTCCCTCTGTGTCTCGAAGATTATAGCTTGATTGGCGCAGGTTGCTGACAGCAGCCTGTCAGTAGGTCTGATGTCTGAAGTGGAATATGTGCAAGTGAAGAGGTTAATTACACAACATTTAAGAACCGTCTTTCCAACACCATTCGTCCTGGCACCAATCACATCCTAGACGCTCGCTGATCAAACGAAGGCTGGCAGCTCTGCGCCGTGGCAACAGTTGCCGTGATGGTGGCTTGTCTGGCAGGGAGCGCATGTCCTGCTGTTTGCCTATTTGAATTGGTTGGCAGGCTGGTACAGTCCCTTCTTTTTCACTGCTATTCATACATAGCCAGAGAAGGTGGAGAATAAATGTGTTCTCTCATTCACTGATGGACTGAATCATTCTTCCTTGTGTCTGATGCCTGCTTAGTTAAGGCTGGCAATACATACACTATCATAATAGTAGCCATTTGTCTACTATTAAAATAAACAATATTGCAGACTACTGTGAGACTATATTTATTTAAATGCCTTAGAAAGAGCTGTATTATCATGCTCTTTTAACTAGTATAGATGTCAAAAACGTGATTTGACTTATTGTGATTGTAAGTTCCCTTTTTACTTCAGTATTTTAGATATTTATACTGTAATATTCACCTCTAATATTTACTTTAATATCATTCGGTTCTGATTTCGGCCTTCCATTGCAATAGATGAAGTGAAGTGAAAATAGACGAAGCGCACCGTGGTTCTATTTCAGTTTGAGAGACAAACTTTGAAGTGAACCACAGCCATGAAGAGATACCGATTTCTCACTCGCCCCCTCATGTGCTGATACTCAAACATGGTGACCCTTGTCCACAGCTTGAAAGGTATGGCCGCCCACCAGTGGCTCCATGTCAACTACCTCATCACTCTGCTGCCTGCACCCAGAACTACTGCTTTCATCTGAGTTCGCTTTAAAGCATGGCCTCTCTGACCTGTCTGAGACACACACATCCACTCCCCTCACACCCTGAGCGCCTCTCACCACTCTGGTAATGAGCGGGACTGGGGAAACCCAACATGGGGTTTGTGGGAAGAGTGACAGAGGTTATGAGGGAACCAGGAAGTGAAATTCTAACTGACATACAATTTCACTACATGAATATTTGCCTGACCCAGAGACCATGACTCTCCTTCTCAGTACTGTGTTTTTCTGGTTTTAATCGCGCTAATCAAACTATAGATGTTTCCGTTTCTCTGTTGTACACTATCTTTCCTCTTGAGGTAGAATACTGCGATCTCGCTCTCCAGAGATACATAACCGACTGCACGTGTGTGTACAACGACCTCTGGATATCAAAAGATCCATGACTTTGATACTACAGTAGGACTGTGATAATTATTTTCTTTTATGATTACAGTCCTCTATGGATGAGCCCTATATGAACGAGTGTACAGTATATGAGGATTCTCAAAGGTATTAAAATCAGAGAGACTAGTAACCAACCTCCTTTTTTATGATCAGTGTCACGGAATGTATAATTCTGTTTGGTTAGCTGCTATATGGCAAGAAGCATTTTGACCACAACATGTGTGTTTTTATTTTGTACCGTGGTACAAGAAAATAATTAGACTTTGGTCCTTGTTGCTTCAGTAATGAAACTACGTGGAAACCCCTCTGAGGATTGGACAGAACGTAATGTCCTTGACAACGCTCGGCTTATTTTTCTTCCCGAAGAGGCAACAAGACATTGTTCAAAACAGCAGCAGTGAGATTCTTTCTGTTGCCAATTTCCCCAAGGTAATGTTTATTGTGCTTTAGTATATGTTGTTCCATGGCAACCAAGTTTTATTGATTTGCTCGGGAGCAAATTAGGCCTCACCCGGGAGTATCCACGCAATTCACCCTGCACTGCCTCCGTTGCGCTATGAAGAACCTTACACCGATATTTCTTCCTCCTCTTTAATTACCACTGGCTACCTGAATGGCACGACACAGAGAACTGTCCTCGTAATTAGCTGTCAGCTGTTTTAAGGCACAGCTCATTGATTAGGTCATGATCGCTAATAGGACGTGAAATCCCACTGCCTTCTCTATTGATATAGATTACAATGAATGCGGGTTTTAAATTGGTGCCAGACCTCACAGTTAGGCACTTGAATGCGCAAATGCATAATAACAATGTTTGATTACCACATCGTTGTTCTGTATATTTCTACTCTAATTCAGCGCACAACCTTTTTTGTCACCTCATCCATAATGAATCATAATGAATTAATTACTCTCTGTGAATAACACATTTATGCAAAGTCACACCCTCGGATTGATCTGGCGACACCATCGATTCAGGGACTATTTGCTTTAGGTTGTACTGCCATGCTGATTATGACTATGAAATTGTAATCCCCTTTGTTTCCCAGTCTGTTGCCAAACGTCACAGTTGGGAGACATCCTCCAGTCTGCATAAAGCTTTTGGGCTTCATACTGTGTCTTATTGTCCAAAAGCAGTTAACTGTAAATGGCAGTGTCTCAGTTGTCCTCTCAGTTTGGCTCTGCATTTTGGAGGAATGTGTTTAATGTGTGATTAATTATGTGATTAAGAGGATAGTGGTAAGGTATTACGACATGTCCTCGGCTTAGGGCGCCCTACAGCAGCACCACCGTCTGCCTTGGGAATCCTATATAGTCAAGGGTTATAGCCTATTAGCTACTAGCCTACTGCTCAGGCAGCCGCTAAGCAATTCGAAATGGCAAGGTTAGAGTTTGGCAGTTGCACATCAGACGTGGTTACTCAGCACGTGGTTTCTTTGTTTATTTCTAACCATTCATCTACTCTCTGGGAATGTGACTGCCTGGTCTGGATGTACAGGTGGGCCCAAGCCTACAGGCAGTCGAACTCGAGCCCTCGGCAGCTCCGCTATCCAGACTTTGTGCCCGGGAGACTTTTGGCGGATGCGTGGCACTCCCTCCTCCTCCTTCCATCTTCCACAGCTCCCCAAACACAGTTGTTCATGAATATGGATGGCAGGCAAGGCTCCCTGGCATCATTAACGTGCCACAAGCCCATATAAATCACATCACCATAAAACCTCCAAATGCTCTGATAAAGAAGGTAACATGATAACAACCAGGAGAACTCAAGAAGACAAACAATTCTTGAGCACAGGAACACACTGCGGGGTTGTTGGCTAGTTGCTTGTGCTTTGATTGGATTTTCCAGGCAGCTGCTCCTATATAACTTCCCAATGGTATATCAGTGTTAACAGCCTAAAACATCTCATGTGACGAATGAATGCAGTCACATACAGGCACAGTTTGTCTTGGCTGAGATGTGAACAGGCACTCATGCGCTGCTACGATAGACTTGAGCCCTTAGAAAACTCTCTCCTCAGCAGGGGGGAGAAAAGCTCTGACATCTTGTCAAATTGAAAAATGAGTGCACATATTCAGGACCTACTCTCTACTCGGTACCCACTCTTGCCACAGTCCACCTATTCTAGTGTACGGTTTGTGAATGCAATGTTTGAATGGAGATCTGAATGTTTGTGTGTTGTTATCGTTCCAACCCATTTGGCAAGATAATGTTCTGTTATTCAAATGAAAATGCATCTCTCTCTATCTCTCTCTTTCTCTGTGGAAGCACGAACAGAATTGTGGGGTGAATGCAAAAAGCATTTAAATGGCACAATCAGCAGCTGGACTCTGCATTGAGGGTATTTCCACGATTTGTTGGCTGCCATCCCTATCATCTCTCGGCCTCTGATAAAGGCATACACAACCATGTAACTCACACAAGACCGGGGCGCGTTTTGTAGCCTGTTAAAAGAGCTTCTGACCGTCTGCAATACGACTGCATAGGAGCCTTAATGACTTCCATTGTGTTACACAGAATGCAGCTGCCATTTGTGCTCCTGGATGCTTTAGGTTAATTGTATGATGGTTCACCCCACGTCCATAAAAAAAAGAAGTAAATTCCTTCGCACACAGGATCACCTCTGCATTGATTTATTTGAAAGGAAATGAAATGTCAAAACAAAGAACAGATTATGAAATATACTGTATGTGACTGCAGAGGTGGATGTATTATGTATTGTGACAAACTTAGGGAGTTCCTATTTAATATACTGTAAATTGTATGAGCTGTCAGATGTAACCTTTACACACCCTTTGCACAGCTATGAGTGATCACACAAGTTTGTACCTATGGATAATTGTACATAAGTACTGTGTCACTGTGTGAGTGATGTGTCTTGGGAAAAGTCTTACAACTCAAACACTTGACAAAAAAACAAAAGTAAATTAATGTAGAGGTGATCCTGAATGTCAGAGAATTTACCTTTTTCTGCGGACACAGAACTTCAGGGGACTAATTCCTTGCACCACAAAAGACAACAGTGTTGTGCATGTTATTTTGTGTTTTTCCATGACAATGCACCCCTGAAAACATCAAACAAACTCTCATATCCAAGAAAGGAGGTGCTTTGAAAGAGTTTTGGTGTGTTTGATGAGTGATCCTTCCCCCCAAATACACACATGCATATGGAGTAGCAGCAGGCATCTCCTCTCCTCTCAGAGTAAGTTCAGACGAGGCTCCTCGCGGGGGGTCTGGAGTGGATTTAGGGGGCACCACAATGCCATCTCTCCTCACAAGCCTGGCACTTTTGTCTTTCAAAGTATGGAGACAAGCGATGCAAAATTCATAGTCTTCACCCTGCAAAGGCAGCGGCATGGAGTAAATATTTTGAAGCATATCTATAGGGTTAGGATAGGAACGGTGTCTTAGCTTGGTGCTGGAACTCCATTTTTCTTCTCTTCCTCCTCTCCCGCCAATCATAGCAATGTAATGACTACCATATGTTGATAGATGATCTAAATAAACTGTACTGATACCTCCTTCCTAATCAATCAAAGAGTTATTGAGCATTATTCAATAATGATTCACCTGAATCAAGAGACAAGGATTACAGTGGATTATAATTTATTTCTGTCAAATGCTTTATTGTAATCCATGTAAAAAGAGTACTGTAATATACAATTCCTTATTCAGTGTGAAGTAACTTCAAAATCAAATTCAAAACCTTATCATACAGATATACTGTATCATCAAATGCAATCTCTAAATGTCTGTTGAGCTGCTCCACTTTAATGAAGCAAGGATGAATTGCAGATGATTTCTGCTTAGATTGTATAGCAGGGCTGTAAAACCAAGATGATTAATGTTTTATTTTGATGCAGTGATTCCTTTGTCACTTTAGTTTCATGTCTGTTCTGTGACTGATTTCCTCAGGGACGTTGCAGACCAGCAAATCATCCATTTAGAGCAGTGGAAATCTAGCCAAATCTACTGAAAAACGATAGCCCGTAACTCGATTAACACAACTTTAGAGCAATGCTCACCCACTTCGTACAGAATTAGATTAACAGTAGCCGAACGCTGATATTAACCTGGTGATGTAATTACAACTACAGGTTGAGTGCTAAAGCAATTATCAAGATGACTGAATATTCCCAAATCAGATTAGGATGGTGAACTTCAACCCCTCTGGATTGAATTAGACTTAATTTCTCTTTAAAGAGCGTGGCTACACCTCACTTTGCCTTTGACTTGTCTTTGAGAGTGAGATTGAGATACAGAGATTTTTCAACTCAAACCTACCGTGGTCATAGTTGTGCTTTAAAGGCCGGAGCGTGTTGTGCTAGAATGTTTCAATAAATTATATTCCATCTGCTGTTCGCCTAATCAGACACAGACCTAGTCCATGTTTATCCATTTTCAGCTATAGCTGTGTGGCACAGGGGAAAGTGACTGGAACCTGAGCTAATAAGATTCAGGGAAAAAATAACAAATAAAATAGTTTATAATTAAGTATCTAACAAATGCACTCTTGCAAAGTTACTGTGCGCAATTACTTCCAGAAGAGGTGAGCGGGGTCCTGCTTTTGGAGTGGGAGAAGAGGCCCCTTAGACACAGGTCATTATTATTGCCCTAGGTCAGGATTATGGAAAAGCTAATGTTAAGATATGGAGGGATGGAGATCAGGATAGAGGAAGGTTGAGCTAGGATTGACTCCTTAATGTAATTACACCCACTCAGGGGAGAGAAAGACACAGAGTGGCTGGGGATTTGAGAGAGGGATTGTGACAGCCTTACAATAGAGAGTGGAGGAGTGTCAGCAGACCCGTGTCCCAGGGTTGAGGGTCAGCCTCATGGCCTCAGGCCAGGCACAGGAGATTAAAACATCAGGAGCTGGAATTAGAATAATGGGACTGGAGAGTGATGCATATGATTCATTGTTATTCCAGCGCTCTGCCCTCTGTGCACTTGCCTGCTTGCGTGGGTTCACTGTTTTGACAAACTCCACAGCCCGTTTATTGCTGTACCAAACCTAAAGAGAATCGTGAATGTGATAGCGGAGCAGAGCGTGTTATTTCTGACAAGATAATGTCGCTTTTGCTTCTTGACATGCAATCACAGAATGGATTGCCCACTCTGGAGTTGGCACTCCCTCACACAGAGAAAGAAAGAGAAGGGGGGAAACGAAAGGCGCTTTGATGAAAGGACTCAACCCAGCCCCCACCCTCACTGTTTCCCTCCCTCCTTTTCGTCCTTGCCCTGCGGAGTTCATCTGGCAAAGAGGAGGTGGCAGCATCAGCCAATTTACACAAGCAGGAGCAGCTTTTTGTGCCGTGGCCTTCTCTTTCACCCGCTTTCCCCGTGTCTCCTCCCCCATCCACCTCTCTGTTCTGTGTGTGTGTGTGTGTGTGTATCTGCGTGCGTGTGTGTGCATTGGGTGGTGGTATGATATCAAGTACAGTTAGGTGGAAGAAAGTCCAACCCCTGAGGCTGGCAACACCTGCTTCACACAAGCTGGGCAGCCGAGGCGCCGTGGCACAGGTATCACCACCCACCCTTCACCCCTCCTCATATGCCCCCAGTTATTGTGCAGTCTGTCAGTTGTAGTACCCGCCTACCTCTACGTTTCTTTTGTTTGTTTCCATTCTCCGTCTTCCCTCCTGCAAGTGTTTTTGGCACTGCCTTTGAACAAAGGGAAGGACTGGGATTAAGAGTTCCCCATGATTGAGTCACCCCCCCACACACACACACACACACACTGATGATGTCAGCTGAGCATCCCTTTTGGGCAGCTAGGCATACTAGACTAAGCTCTGCCCTGGAGAACAAAGGGACAAATAGAACAAAAACATATTTTAATTACAAACAGGCCTTAGATGGCAGTAAAATTAATAGCTTGAATGGTTCTGTGTGTTTTATCCACATCATGGCAGATGACTTTAAGAGTTAATGAACAGTGTTTACTCTGTCCATCACTGTGGCCGAACAGTAATTACCGAAACACAAACTAGGGTTTTTTGTTCTGTAATGGTATTAGTCACGCTGGCGAGAGAAGCATGTTTCTGCTCCCAGCTGTAATGCTGTTCAATAAATCCTCCAGCCACTCAGATTCTCTTGCAGTTTGGATGCGAATCCAAACATTATGGCCCATCAATTTTTCTCCACCAGGCTTGCCCAGATCAATGAAATCAAAGTTCATCTCAGCCGGACGTTAATTATTTAATGAATGGCATCTGGGTCTTGTGCGGCTATCCATGCATCCGAGCTGTGATGGGAACTGCATGGGATCTAGGATGTTGTTTGTCATCAGCGCCTTCATCTCCTCCATAATATTTTTTAAGCTAATATTCCGCCCTAATACTTCAAAGGACATGTCTCTGGAATAACATTCATGGTTTCAGTACTTATATCATTATACGAATTAAACCACTAAAACTGCCTGTCCAGGAAATTCAGAAGTGATGTCACTTCCTAATTAAAATTTTCTTCTAGGGATCTGAACAGTGTATAAGTCACTGTACAGAGTTATTTTTTTCTGTGTTCTGTTTTGTGTTTTTAAGGAGCAAATTTGATTATTTGCAATTACCATTGACAGTTGGAAAAAAGCCTGATTGCCTTTGGTGAACATACACTCTAATTGGATGTTGACGTTACACCGGGTATTGAAAAAAGAAAATCCTTTACCAAAGTTAAATATCACATTGAGTGATATAAAAGCATTGAGATGTTGTTTAGGTGTAATTCTTCTCTTTTTGAATGTTTTGGCGAGCCTGTCCTAAGCCTTTGGTCAAAGGTGAAGGAGACCAGTCTCATCCTAATTTACACAATGATGCATCAGCACATTGTGTGTCCTGGGTCAATATACGTCTGCCCGCACCTAGTAGAGCCTGTCAGAGTCAATAGACTGGCCGACATGACATGTCCTGCCCCAGTGATTGAATTACTAGCCATTTGTCTGCCATAATTGTCTTGCTGTCATATCAGTGTTAATCTTTTTGTGGGTGCTGTCTATCATATCATATCTTCATCAAATGTGACAAAGGAAAAAAGTATTATATTATAGGTTTTTTGTTATGTTATGGGATGCCATGAGTTTATTCTAGACCTATTTGAATTCCTAATTCAAAATCCTCTTGCCTCTCCCAGTCTTCCAATGAAGAGCTTGGATGTCTTTGTCCTACACTGTCAACCCTGATCATTTCATCCTGCCGGCAAAACTGAATTTAATTGGCATCCTCGGTACAAACCTCAGACAAAATATCATGACTCTGTTCAGCAATGCTCAGTTACTAAGTAAATTCAATTTGACTAATTTCGGAGTGGTTTTTTCAGACGTATCTTTTCCATACATTCTGCTACAGTAAATCTCTGTAGTTTCCTCTTTGTAAAGTAAAGACGATGTTAGTGGTAGATCCTGGACCTCAGACTGGTGATAATGACGGTGTTTCTATACCCTTCTCCTCCACACTCCCCTTCCAGTTGTACCCTACAGTGTCGGCAGTAGAGTGTTGGCAGCTCTGCAACAAGGCATGCCAATCCAAAATGTTCATACGTTGCATGTTGCGATATAAATGTTTATGATTGCATACATATTTTTGTAACGTGTTACTGTTGGTGTGTTCTTTGCCGTAGCCCCACATTTTCAGTGAATTAATTACCAGCAGCATGCATGTAGTAATTACCATGACGGAGAGGCGTGGACTGAATTACGATTAGTATGAGTGTATAAATCATTGGGGACATTATTTGGAAGGAATGCTCCCAGGAATAGCTGACGTTCATAGTAAATCGGGGGTGTTGACCAGAGATAGAAAAGGGCATTGCTATATTCAAAATGTGTTCATTTCTTGCCTCTACTCTCATGCGGGAGACCTTAAAGTAGTCTGGAAGACACTGTAGTAGCCCTTAGTTTTTATAAAATGCATTAGCGTCTTAAAACGAATATAAATGAAATGTAGCTCAGTATTGCCACTCGCTGACACTTTAAACACATTTTATTGCCAGGAAAGAGCTGATGTTGCTTTTGTCCTCTCACATTCATGACATTATGCTCCAACAATCCTGAGACAAACCGTATAATTGTTAATAATTCAGACTTATTGGAATATGCATGCCTTTTCTCTACCTACATCATAGACTACTTACGATGCACAGACTGAGGCTCTTCAAATATTGATTTTCTCCCTCTCCCCAATTGTGCTTTTATGCAGAGAACCTCTTTAGCCATTTCTGTGACATACCTTATGAAACAAAAGAGTGTGAAAAGGTAGTTAGGCTACTACAGTATGTCTGTTTTTCGTCTATCTTCCTCCAGAGCTTTATCATACTTTGGTTCAGGATTTGCATCAGTTCCTACATAGCACAATGGTAATTTCATGGCATTCTGTAATATAAAAACACATAAATTCCACCTAGCAGTATTAAGCAGCACAGTAATCTAGCCACAGTAACAGCCTTGTGTGTGTACATTTTGTTTTACAGCCTGTCGGGCCTCGGCAAGATGCTCAGTGGCACAAGTTCAGAAGAACTCCTTGATGGTTGTAATTCATCTGCTGGAGTTTTCAAAGCCTCGTAGTTCACCTCGCTCCTCTGATCTGGACCAGGCCTGGCACGTATTATTTAACTGGGAGATGAATGGCCGATTGGGCGTTGCTCATGTGTCATGGCGCGAGTCATGATAAATAACAGGGAGAGACCGACAGGACACAGGACAGTAAAGAGTAGAGATATCAACATCAACACAGGCTCGACCAACCGCAATGTAATTTTGCAAGTCGTTAAATCACTGGCAGAGAAATATGAGTCCAAGGTTATTGAGCGCAGAGTGAGTGATGGAGACTTGGAGTGGTCCACACGGCTCGAGTTGCTGCGGAAATGAGATTTAACTCTGTGTCATCTCAGAGACCTGAGCCAAGCAGAGGGGAAAAAACTGAGTGGATCTGAATTGTATCCGTTGATGCAATGCTTGAGATATTTAGTGCGTTATATTGGTAGGAATTATAGGCTGAACTTTATCTGAAAATGAATCAAGACAGTAATGCTTCGCTGGAGTTACCAGTGCTGCATATTCTCCACAGCAGGGTTTTCTGTGCTGTGTGTGCTGTGATGGACAGTACTCATCTACTATATAATGGAAGAGGAGAAAGGCAAGGAGGGATGAGGTGGTGGGGGTTGAAGAT
>OMLI01018080.1:0-11293 GCA_900302605.1 Rondeletia loricata
AGTAGGTTAAAACAAACACAACAAAAAAATTAGGGTTAGACTGATAAATCGGTTTGACGATATTGGCCTTTTATTAAACATCGGATCTCGGCCTCTGATATGTTGCAGGTTCCTCCCTGACCACAGCTACATGAAAACACTCCGTAAAACCTGGAATTAAATTTTAATTTTATTTATTATTTTTTGTTTCTAAATCGAATGGTTCAATAATGTTGCCATTGAATATGTGCAGTGAGTAAGCTGCCTTAAAGAGCTGCTAACCCTAAAATTATTTCAATAACTGGGTTTCAATGCAGAGATTTAGTGTCCCATGATGGCAAAAAATTTTGGCATGAAAATTGAAAAATTTAAAGATATTGACACCAGAACAAAAATATCAGTATCGGCAAATACTATTTAACCCAAGTGTAGTAGAAAAAAAACGTCTGGATCATTTTCAGTAAGAAACCTACTCCAGAACTGCGATCTGGTCCTGAACCTCCACAGTTCCCAGTCTCTGGTGGACCTCGTGCAGGATCCTCTGGCCCTGGAAGCCGCTGCCACGACCGTCCAGACGAGCCACGATGACGTTGTCTGAGCTGACCAGTACAGAGTCCCAGCTGAGAACGAAGCGGTCGCTCACAGACTGGCCACCGGGGGCGCTGTCACTGTGGAACAGGAGAACGAGTTTAGTCCGTTAAGAAGACTAGACCTCTAAGACAATTTGAAGCATTAATGTATAGATAACATTCAAAGCACTTGCTCCTTAGCTCCTTGCAATGATGCCATGAATTAATGTCAGGTCTGTTTATCCTGTAATCCCTCAAATGAAATCTAATTATCAAAGCAGATTCTTATGATGGAATACAATAAGGGTTTAAAAACTGCTAATATTCAGAGGACACAATTAATTTGAAAATAGAATTACGTACAGAAGCAGTAAAAGTGGGTGCTGCTTTGTTTCATCCAAATCTACTGGGAGAGTTAGTTCCAGACGGAGTGCTGCAAAAGAAGAAAGCATTTCAACATAATTTCTTGATTTCACACATCATGTATTGTACACAAGCATATTTTCCAACTGCAATTTTTTACAATTAATTCCTGAAAACTTGACTACACGGTTTCCATCTGCCTGTGACGCAGTGTTTATTCAAAAGCCTTAACTGTGTATCACATTGTCTCTAATATAGCACACACTAATTGGAGAAAAGCCATATGGTGTGCCGTCCCTTCGAAATGAAACAGTACACTGGTGTGCTTCTCATTCCAAGGCTGATTCATAATCACCTCACAAAGCTCCGCACCTGTTCGTTCAGTTGTGTTTATCCTTGATTTTGACCGCTACACTTTCCATGTCTACATTTATTTTCAGTCATTTAAATGAGCATGTTTGACGACATTAATGCTCTGTCTGCTAGCTATAGTAACATAACCTTTGTTGGTTTCAAAATGTAAATACACTCTTGCGACCTTTAAGAAGAAGACATTGACGGAACTGTTATATAGGACGGTTCAAGTAAATAAGTAACTTTAAGTATAGGAAGAGGCTCAGACACTGGTTAGTGGCCTCTTCAGTGTAACTGTCTAATTTGCTGGCTTCTTTTCATGAGATATGAGACATAACGCATAACAAATAAAAATAGTGACAAGCTTAACAATAAAGTGTAAAGTTAGTAAATAAGGGGAAAAAATTTATTCATAGGTTTTTTCTTAGGATACAAACTAAGGAGAAAGTGAAGAAAATACTCTATAAACTATTTTGATGAATATCAAGAAGGTTTTGTGAATCCAGCCCCCAATTATTACTTATAAACTGATTGTGGTGAGAATGAGTGATAGTTGGTGGTAGGTGGTGGTGATGATGATGATGATGATGATGATGATGATGATGATGATGATGATATTGACAACACTGAAGATACAAACAGGGGGAAGTGAATCTTGCAGGTCGAAGACAGTAAGTCAAAGCATCAAATGATAATGATAATCTATATCCTCCAAACCACACTTAAACATAGAGATCAATGTCATACCAAAGTTTTTGATTTGTATAGTCCTTCTCTCCCTCTTGGGTACTGTCCTATTTATCAGTGCGTCTCTTAACACCGTGTTCCTCTCCAGAGTGTCATTCCCTGTTTGACAAATGGGCAAGAAGAACAATTGCTTCAGTTAAAAAACAAAAAACAAAAAGCATAATCTTTATTACCTATTTTAAAGAAAATGTACTGAATGCTTTCATAGAAAATCAAGATGAAAAAATGACACGTGTTTTCCTATAATAAACCCCATCACCTTTTAAATGCAAACCCATACTTGCAACACTAACGAACCATCTAATTGGAAAAGGAACAGTTTAACCCAATTACACACCAGAACTAATTCAGAAGAAGTCATTCAATTCAATCTCCTGCTTGATTAAGAAATGATCATAACTCTGTTCATGTACATTACCAAACACACAATAGTGTCACACAGTTCAAGATATTGTAATTCAGTGCACGTCCACATCTCGCCAAATGAGGGTCAGATTGCGTGGTAACTGATAATGCGATACGTGCTGTTTGTCTTAGGCCCACAGAGAATATAATGATGCGACTTTAATGAGTGGATTAATCAACATCTCTCAAACTGTGAGCCTGTAGGAGTGGAGGCAGCTGATCGTTTGTCTGCTGCAGGATCCCCAGACGCCGTACACTCAACAACGTTTCAAACCCTTAACACCGCCTTAATTGGATCCCTGTGTACAGTTTTTACAGTTGGAAAGTTGGACAACTAATGCTCAGTGACGTTGTTGAGTTTTGGCCATTGATTGTTCACAGTTAAGTGACTTCATCTTCAAACGTTAGTGCATGGTTGATTTATGTGCTGTTCATCTAGGAACACAGTTCACATAGTCACTTGTAAAAAATCGAACTTGGCAACTACCCAAACAAAGGGAATAAATATACCTGATGCAACTGACTGAAAGAGTCCAGATAGCTAGAGGAAATTAGTTCAAGCTTGTCAGCGCCAGTGCACTTACTGTTTATATCAGTTAGTTTGTGAAGAGTGGTTTGGGGAATTCCAGGACCTGGAAAAAAAACAAAAACAAAAACAAAAGTGGTTTATTAGATAGAGTTTCTGGGTAATGGTCCTGCTCTGTATCTCCTGTGACCTCCACAGCTCAGACCTCTTGCCTACGTGAGTTACACAGAGTTACTGTCTTATACTGGAAAAGTAAATATTTCAGTATGTTGTAGCCCTAATTTCTTTATGTTTCAGTCTTTGCTTTGAAAAATACTTCAGATAAGTCAGATACTACCATTCTGCCAACTCCTAAAGACATGTTTTGTGGAGGATTGAGATTGAGAACTCCCGGATTGAACCAAATGAAGGCAAAAAACAGATTATTAGGGCTACTACTCGCTGTGTTGTTGGTTTTTTATTCTTAAATATGTCATCACAACTAATTTCAAAGCTATATAATAATGAGATAAGTCCTACACACAGCAAGTTGCCTGACAAACATTTTAGAGCTAAATGCATGTGTGGAACTACAGTGAGCCAAGCCTTGGTAAAAGCTGTATGCTGCAAGTGAATGGGAAAAACACTTTCACATACTGCAAGAAATGAGAAGGGTTTGGACTCCTCCCACCTCAATGGCAAGCCTGGCTAAAATTGTTCACTGTGCACATGCAATTCTTCAAAATGTTGTTCTTGCAGTACCAAAATGATCATGGCACTTTAAGCAAAGCTTTTGATGAACCGTTCAATGGCGATGTTACTGCAATTCCCTTGATACCTGCCCATCAGAGGTGATGTGCAGGAATGTGATCATGATTTTGTCTGTAATGAGGCATTATTACCTCTGCAGTTCAGCAGAACATGTTGACAGTCCGGGCTGAGCAGAGCGTCGTAGTAGGTGCACTGCGGTTTGAAGAGGGAGCAGGTGAGGCATTCTCTACGAAACGGATCCACAGTGGAGACTCTGTTTCAGGAAGACAACGAAGACGTCTGAAGACAACAGAGGTCTGTTTGACACGATTTACAACATTTGAGATACAGTCGATCTGTGTGTAGCCTGCGGCCAAAATAAAAGAAACACTTGACTAAACAAAATATATTAAGTTCCGACGTGTTTCACATCGCTGCTTCTTCAGGTTTGCCGTTATATATTGAAGTCACGGCTTCAGCCCATATCGAAGGGCAAGGTCAACGGGAATGAGACCATTCTGTTGTCATCAAATACAAATCCATCCATCATATCAGATACCAAAGCCAGTTATCGCCTTCGTCCTACGGTGAGACATTTTTGCCCCGATGGGAGTGGACTCCTCTGGGATGACAGTGTTCCCATCCACAGAGCACAAGTGGTCAGTGAATGGTTTGCCGAGCGTGAGAGTGATGGAGACCATACACCACTGCCAACTCGGTCAGCGGATATCAACTCAATGGAACACTTAGGGGAGGCTCTGAAGCGGCGCCTGAGACTGCAATTTCCACCACCCTCAACAAAACACCAACATAATGGAATGTATCATGGAGTGGTGTTGTACTCCAGTACCAGACACTCCAGCACACACTGAAGCTGTTCTGAAGACATTTTATGGCAGTGTTTCTTTTATTTTTTAGTGTTTGAGGACATTTGAAGTATGTTGGTGTTTCCATATTTGAGTACAAATCCATACAGTACCTGTACAATTGCCTTTGTGTTGAGTCATCCTCTGTACTTAGGAAATAACTATTTAAAAACAGAAAGTTCACCTGTTATTTGAGAGCCATTTGTTGACTGTATCAGATTGTACGGTGTCAGTAACTCATACGTACACTGAGTTTGTGCTCTGATCATAGGCCAAGATTTGAGAGACTTCCCAGCTTCCTGAGGTCAGGTGGCGAAGACTGACCTCTTGACCCTGGGACTGGGGAAGCACGAGACAGAATCAAACAGGGAAACCAGATGTAACACCCAAGAGTTTCACTGAAAACTTTTATAAACATGACCTTCCATGCCCCAGCCCACACACAACACGGCCTTAAAGGGTTGTACTGGTGTGATCGGTTTGTTTTGCCCATCCACAGTGCCAAGCCACGACTTTCTATCTACCCCTAAAACCTTTGATCCAGCTATTATCTCAGCAGAAACTCAATTAAACTGGCAAAACTCCCAATGTCTCCAGTCAGTGCATCTACTGCACAACACTCTCCTTCATTTATTCAGTTTAATATATTCTTAATTCGCCAGTAGAGTTTGGATACAATCCAAAATGATGAGGCTTCAAAGTGAATGGAGCAGAGATGATACAAAACTTCATAGACACTGGCAGTTTCCTTCAAATACCAACAGAACCAAACTACATGTAACAGTTTTAATACTTGTTTGTAATAGTTTTACCTGGTTGGATATCATGGTGATGTGGTTGAACGTGCCGCGTCCGCCATGTTTTATGGGCATGGTGATGAAGAACATTGTGCCATCCTTGGAAAAAACGGGCTGCTCATTCTAGAGGAAAGACACAACAACAAATACGTAGCGAACGTGTGGAAAGCAGTTTTGGTCTGGTTTGTTAGCATTTGTCATTTCTGTACAACACATTCTCATAAAAAAACCATTTCGACTGATGTTGTTTTTAGTGTGATATACTTTAGTCGCCTCTCTGAGATAATGATACATCTACTGGACGATACCTGACGGTCAAGCCACTTCTCCGATGTCATCACGTGTTTCTAAAGTGGAAAGACGCAAGTCAGTGTACAGTGTGTAGAAATCACTTTAGCCACTGTTCGAAGATAGAAATACAAAATGATTGACAGTGACTCACCTGTACACACTCGCCCACGGTGACATCACACAGTGAGAGAATTGACACGTTCTGAGCTCGATTGACCCAACGCACAGCCAGCTTCTCCTCTGTGACCCATATCACCATGGTGATGTAGTACTCACTGAGGAAAAGGGAAACGGCAACTTTGAGCAAAGTATGTCTAAGGACAAACGTGGCCAGAATTACCGGTATGTCTTTTTTATCATAAGTTTGTTTAAATTATACCTCTTTTCAAAACTGTCAGGAGGTCGCAGTTCGGTCGTTAGGGAGCCGCCGTCTAGGGCGACGACGTAGAGTTTGACGGTGGGATTGATTTGACCCATCTAGAGCAAAAGCAATATAGAAATACAATTACATTCACAGGCCAACTCAAATTCCACATAAAAGTCACGATGTACTGCATACACTGTACGGATTAACAATACGCACTGAGTAATATGCTGTACTTTTATATGTTTTATATGCTGTCATATTAAGCAACGCCAGTAGCGCTTTAACAGAGAATATAATAACGATATGAAACGAGTAGAGAACTGTGTATACTGTGCGAACCCCCGGGGCCAGTCAACTGTTTTCCTTCAGTTGAGCCTTCCTCAAAAATACAGCTCATTAGTCTACATGACAAGAGGAATCTTATAAAGTATGGCATATCCTATCACAAAGATGCCCGTATCTATCCACACTTAATGCTTGCTTATTTGTTTATTGCTTATTCTTCCTACCCTAATTCAACCCTTCACCCACCACTGTTTTGGTGGCATAATAGCCTCTTGGAATGGCTCTATTCTAATGATGGTCAGTCGCTCCATATTACAGGACAGGCGGTTTCAGCCAAGCAACCTGACTGATCAAAGACATGTCCCAAATGTGAATTGGTTGCTATCTCTAGTGGTAACCAGGGAGCTAGTCAGTGATCATTCTTGCTTCTCCTCTTTTGTATTCTTATGCATGTACCAGTATTTTGAAGAACATGTTCAGACAGTAAACATGCATTGGTAACCGTTGTATACATGAGGGATAACATACAGCGAGCCCTGACAGGGTGAATCAAGCGCCTGATGAGAAGCAGCTTATCACACGGCTACTTAGCAAAGAGATTAATCATTTGCCATGAAATATTGATTTTAAATGATTTTATTACAAGCTACAGTAATTTACAAGCTTCCGGCCAAAACATTTTTCAGCAGGACCGCAACCATAGAAACGTCTGTAGCTAGCATCCATGAGCTACACTGTAGCAGAACTGTAACCATAGCAACGTAAACAGTAAGATTGCTGTTCATGATCTCTGAATAAATTTGTAATATTGGAAAAATAAAAAGTATTTGTCTGCAAGGAGTAACGTCTTCGTGGCACAAAGTATCGCTAGTTAATTTGATTAGAAACCACCGGAAACAAAATGGACTGGGCTTCTTGACTGCAGTGATATGATTAGATGTGAAACAGCGGTCTGTTATGTGAAGCAGTGGTCTGCTATTCAGAAATAACAGACCTCAGAATGCCTTCATCGGCCAATCAGAATTGAGTATTCAACAAGGCCGTGTAATAAGGAGCAATAATACCCTCGAGGGCGCTCTTTACTGCGATTATGCGTACTGCGGTGATGCCAACAGTTCACGGCTGTGCCTTATACCTCGCCACATCACCATCGTACCCATGAAGGAAGCCCTCTTGGGTGTTACTGCTCTGTATCACATCACAGAGGGCACGGCCAAACAATTATCCCAGAATGACTGATGCAGAAGAATCAAATTTCACTGGCAGGGTGCTGTACTGGATCAATGTTCTCAGAAGAAAAATGGAAGGAGGGGGCAATTAAATCCCTGCTTCATTTACTCCCACAATATTACAACACTGACCCCGCTCAAGGATATCAGCAACATTATCACTGTGTGTGTGTGTGTGTGTGTGTGTCATGCGCTGTGTGAGAGGGCTAAGATCAAACAGTGCTCTATTAATTAGAGCCCTTCTATGGACAATATCTTGCTGTCTCCTTCCTCCCCCTCTATCTGGTGGGTTTGAATCAACAAATGAGCTCGCCTTCTTCTTTACACCTCCCATCCCCCCATTCCTCCACGACCCCTCGTCTGTCTAAGAGGCGTTTGGTACACTAAAGCCTCCACATCAGGGGATGGGGGTGTGTTAACTTGCCTTACTAAAGCGTTTCACACTCCTTTCCCTCCCTGTGCCACAGATCCCTACAACCACCGCCGCCATCCCTCTTCAAAGGGAATGAGTCGGTGCTGACGTGAATAAAACAAGAAAAAGCCTCATGAAAAAGCCAACGCCAGGAGCCTGTGCGGTTGTATTATTCATGGCACCTGTGTGATACGATGAAGCTGTATCTTTTGATATAAATCCCCTCCCAACTAATAATAGAAGCAGGTGGTAAGGGTTTTTGAATTAAATAAACTATAGGATGCTGGAGGCACTCGGATTTGATTATTTCTAGTACCGTTTCCGCTGATACGGCTCCTTTTGTGACTGGTGCTGGACATTTTTGGATACTGATACCGGGTCCGATACTGGTTCTAAAACAATGCTTCCCCCACCCAGTTCATTTGTTGCATCATGGCACATTTCATTAATAGTGTAATAGTGTAAATAATTATCTGCTCAACATTTGTCGTTGCCATCTGTTTTTCTAAATGAAATCGGGCCGTGCTCCATTGATTTTCCCAATAAACGTGCCCATAAACTGGAACAATCAACATCAATTAAATTCCAGCACCGAGTCAATACCAAAAACCAGCGCAGCGATGATATCATTTCTGATACCCAGCCTTATTCATGACTTTGAGGTTATTCAAGTTTGGAAAAAAGCATTATTCATGCCGGTTGGAGTTGCAGTGCTGTAAGTCCCACCTTTGGGTAAGGGTACTGCTTTCCCCTGGGATAGAGAGACCCAGTGAGGCGAGGCAGGAGCATGTTGGGGACCAGGGTGTCGTTGATGGTGAGGTAGGCCAGTCTGGAGCCGTCAGGCGACCACCAATGGGCCGCCTGTGTGTGCAGCACCTCCTCTGTAGAACCAAGAGAGGACAAATCAGACAAGCAGCCACTGGAACCAAGAAGATCTGAGCTGGCAGGGCACACGTCAGAAACAAACATCTCTCACATTGTCTTTGTCTAAGGGTGTGTGTGTGTGTGTGTGTGTGTGGGTGCGTGTTAGCTATTCAATTATTTGTTAATTTATCTTTTTTTATCCTCAATCTTCTCTCTGTTTATTCAGCTTATTCAGTTTGCTGTAAAGCAATATGAATTGTTAATGTGTGAATGAATGGCTGGTTACATAATTGGCTAACTGATTGACTGGCTGGCTGTTTGCTTCACTGCTTGGTTGATTGGATGACTTGATTGATATATTGTATATAATGATAATAACTCATAGCCGAGTACTTGATGTGCATACTGAAAACAAATAATAGACATGACAAATTTGTTTTTACAAGTTGCACATCTGAGCCCATCTAGAAATATACTTTACCTGTTGTTATTTCTCTTATATAGAAATTATATTATATACTGAAGGTAATGTAAAAACAAAACAAAATGAGAAAGTAATCTAAATTAGGGAATTTATGAAAAAATACTATTGATCAAAACATTGTCTGCATTACAAAGCATTTATATGACAGGAATACCAAGTAGACATGAATCAGAGAGGAGATGGCAGATTTATCAGCCTTATAATAACCATGTAAATAACCAAATATGGGAACAATTAAAACAATTCCAATAATTAACACCCAATATTGACTAAGACTAAGACAACCAGTACCTGAAATGAACCCTCTCACTGAGATGGTACAGGTGTTCAGAGACTTGTAAACTTCCTTTCCTATGCTATGCCACATACTTTTCCAAGTCTAGGCTGATGTTTTGGAAAGGAGAATATTTGTACAACATAAGCAATTTCTACCAGAGATACTCGTGGTAATGTTTTCTCCAGCTGGAAGAATGCCAGACACTGTAGTAGGTTAGTGTTTGACTTCTTCCACATTTGAACTTGGCTTCATCATGCCAGATTGTGTGACCCGACCGCCTCTGTCTTACCCTCATACAGCCAGTCTGAGATGCCGTTAAAGATGATCCCTTCCTGTCCGGAAGACGTGAGCCTCCAAGAGCTGCTCTGAACATCTGTCTGGTAGTAAATGTTGTTTTCAAATATATACATCTGTGGGGAAAGAGAAAACGAATTGACTGCTTTGCGGCCATTTATAGGTTTTAATTTGCAAACAGCCTCACAGCATGGTGTGTGGTACGGATATACTCTTTTGTATGCACCCTTTCATGCACACGCATGCAGCATATATAGAACGTATTCACACGCACGCACTCATGCACGCAGTTTGAGATACGTTTCATTCATATGGCCACTAAGTGGGATATTCAATGGAAACCCAATAAGCTGCCACTCTGAATAGTGAGAGAATGAGAGGAGAGAAGGGAGGAGAGTGAGGGAAAGGTGTGTTACACTGAGAGGGACATCATATTTCCTTGTCGACTGGAGATTTTTGCCTTTCCGCCAGGCTTGGTTCACCGATCCAGATCGCATATGAATGAGTCATAACACGGCACGTAAAAAACTCACAAAATGTAATTTTTTTACACTGAAAGCCTTGAAATGAGTAAAATATAGAGTACATTTTTTGCAAGGACTTGAGGTGATCATAAAATATGTTCACGTGGTCATAATTTTTTCACATCTCTGCTGAACAAATTGAGGAAATGTAGTGAGCTGATAGCGCACCGAGAACACGCTCGCTGATAAAAATGCATATTCAGAGAGCGGTCATGAATAATAAGCTCATCTGTAGTGATAACATAAGACAAATATGCAGGGGAAGCTCATGAATAATGAAGACTACTTTGTCATTAGTAGTGTGACACGCTGCTGTGGGGCGTTCTGGGAAACGGATTCCACTGGGATCAGGTATAAATACTGAGGAAAGTAGATAAATATGCTATCAAATGGTTAATTACTTTCCTTGTCCACACTGGAGGAAATAATGGACTGATTATTCTGTGCTTAATACTCTCACAGTGGAGGCATTACTCACACAGAGACATTTGGTCGTCCAACAATGTGTCTTCAAGAAAGAGGTTGATTAGTGTTACCGTTGTTGGCTTTTCTTCCAAATAACTGTTTCGTTTTAGGTGACTTTGTCTTTTCTCTCATGTAAAAAACAGCCTTTGATCAGCATTCACCTCAGAGCAGAGGGGATTCTATGTAATTAATTATACATATCGTAATTTTACGTAAGCATGCAGCAAGGGCCTCTCCATTTGAAGTGGCAAGAGTGAAAACAAACCAAAACTGCAGTTGTTCCATGACTAAACACCTTTGTAAACCTTTCCTGGATTTTACATGTGAAAGGGGTTTTGGCATTTAGTTTAGGCAAGAGACTTGATGGGATTAAAAAGCCTCAATGGAAATCTCAAGGAACTTTGAGGAACGTTAAAACAAATTTCTGCATAGAACATTATTTTTGTTCATTCTTGTTACACATCTC
>OMLI01018085.1:0-13738 GCA_900302605.1 Rondeletia loricata
ACACACACACACACTCTGCTGCTTGTTTTGGGTGGCAATAGGGGGCATGCTTCTGTATTAAGTTTGAATCATCAGGGTGGGGGGCCAGTGTCGCATCTTGTCAGGAGACCTAGAATTCTTAGCTGCAGCCAGTTAATTCAACTCGACTCAATTCAGCCCAACTCAATAAATGTAATTACCTTTATTTAATTCGTCTTTATTTATCTCTCTGAGTAATGCATTAAAAACAAAAAAAAACACACACTACGCATATAGACAACTCCCTGTACATACAAAACAATGAGAGTATCTTTGAGAGAAAGAGTAGGTGGAGATTTTTCTTAAGGTTGTTTTTGTGTTTTTGTGTTTTTCCAGGATGAGTACCAATTCTGCTACCAAGCGGCTCTGGAGTACTTAGGAAGCTTTGATCACTATGCAACGTAAAAAGCCATCTCGTCCCCCCCCCCAGAATCCTGTCTCCGCCCTCACCAGTCTCCTGAGCCATAGAAACTCGCTTGAAATTTGAAACGACAACAGCAGCAGCAACAACGACAACAGTAACGTCACCAGTAATCCAGATACACAAAACAGGATCGAATTGTAGATTTTTAGAAGAAGAAGCCCCATTTAGGCAACCAACGAGTTTAGAATAATTCCAATTGGACTTAAGGGACCCTTGCACAAGTGAGGAAAGTTGCCCATCATCAGGAAAACAAACCGACGTCCTCGTCGCCCGAGGAGAGGAACCAAAAGCTGTGGCTCAAGCTGTGGGGCGGGGAACGATCAAAGTGTCAGACTGCTAACCTTACCTCACGTGTTTCAATGTGGAGGACATTGTAAACATTTCGTGGACATTCTCTTCTCACAAATATCTACGTGGTACAACGGCAACAGCGGATGAAGGAGAAGGCAATGGTGACTACGCAAAAATCAATGAGAGGCAGATGGATGTAGCCTGGACGGGGTGACTTTCTCTCGTTTTCTGATATGTGATGGGGTAAAGGGGGGAATGTTCAAGTACTTTATCGACATTTTTCGTGAGTGATATCTAGAGAAATGACCAAATTGTGGTTGCCTGTGTGAACACGAACGATTGTCTCCAAACTTTGGTCACCCAAACAAGACGACAACAAAAATAGAAACAGCGGAAATGAGACTAGCACGAGAATACTCCCATTCGGTTTCAAATCAACCCTGAGTTTTTACTCTGCCCTACCAGTGATACGCCTCATTCGTCTGGAAAAACACCCAACTACCGAAGTAATCATCACATGACTGCCTGTTCTTAAGCGCTTAGGGCTACGAGAAGGCACTGCAGTCGCTGGTTGCCGGGGAGAAAGCAAGGACACGTATCTCACCGTATTGCTAATTCTTAACACGTACTGAATCAGTATCCCAAGCAACCTGGGAGTGCAGGCCAGCACGGTGCTGTTGAGAAGTACCCCAGTGTGTTTAAACAGTACCCCAGGAAGTACACGTTAGCCTCAGTCACCGGAGAAATTGGGGAAAGTCTTGGCCGTTGAGAGAAGCTCCGGCCGTGTCGTCGTGCGATTGGTTAAGGCGGGAGAAATGGTGACCTTGTCTCGTGATTTTTTTTTACAATCACTCCTCTCTTTGGAACCATTGCATCATGGGGCTTCGGCGTTATCATCCACCATTTTGAACAAGAGATAATCCGGTGGGCGCGAAGCTTCGGAACGAATGGAACCACCAAATGAGGATTGCCTCCAGCGAAATGGCGGCAAGTGGGGCTTTCTCTGTGTACAGTGACCAACACCCGTCATCAACGTTTATAACTTTTTGTCTTACGATAAATTGTAATCTTTTTTCTTTTCTGTCAAAACCAAACATGCTGCTTATCTTGTGTATGCTGTACGTGTGACTCTTTGGTGAGGGGAAACAGAAGGTGCCAGCTCTGCTTACAGCTCGCACCCAGGCAGCCGTGACTGAAAGCGCATCCACATGACATCGTTTTCCCCCAATCTTCTCCATCTCCCCCTTTTTCCAGCCTCCTCTACACTCACCTCTTTCTTTGGATAGACACTCAAGAGTGGCGCAGGCCTTTTGCAGTTACAAAACGGTACTTTGACGTGGTTGAAAAATGGGCCTGTAGTTCCACTGTATGTGTGTTCAGTAACAAGTGGGTAAACAAAGTAGATGCTTTCGTTTTTTGTCCTCCAATTTTGGGGACGATGCCTCTGTGGGTGACTAGACTAGGCCACCCTGTTGGATCTCGATGCCATGATGTGGTAGTGACATTCTCCGATACGTGTTACTTGCACATCACCCCAAAAAACTTGAAACCGATGCCCCAAAAACAACTGCAGGTTGGATTTGACGCACTAATGTGCATGTGTCTGATAAAAAAAATCAAGCTTTCGAATTCCCCTGATTTTATTTTTGAGGTCTGTGCTTTGGTATACATGGGTGTATGGATTCTGTGAAGGGTTTCTGACCGGTGTGCACACAAACGGGAGCGATGGACGGAACTGTGTGTGATCTTTTCTTATTTCCAAAAAAGCCTTATTGTTATTGTAACATTATGAAAACATTAATGTTGTATTATGATGACTTTATTATTATTTTACTTTACATAGCTGACTTTTTATTTTATTTTTGGTTTAGTTTTTTAACAGAGATGTTGTATCACATTTTTTTAAATTAGCAGGAAAAGATAAATGCTTATTTGTTCATATTACGTTGAAAGACATTCTATTTTTTCACTGTAGAAATGTTAAGTATAACATGTCTGTGTGTACGTGTGCATATATGTGTATATATATATCGCACACTCACACATGCATATATATTTAAATGCAGATTATAAAGATATATCCAAACACTTAGTATGAATTTAGTTTTTCTCCTCTTCATCATTGGTTTCTTTTTTGTCACACATTGCTCATGTTTGAAATTATGATGGGGGTTTTTTTATAGTTTTTTTTGTAACCTTAACAACCTTGTGTGTTTCTTTAGAAACAGCGAGGCAATGTGATTGGCCAAGTGCCACTCCTGAACCCCACCCCCCATTTTTAACTGGGTAGACCCTGTGAGATGGCGTTTTTAAACCTCATTGAGATTCTTTATTGTATTAGTATTCTTTCAATGTTGATGAACTCTAATCAGTGGAGAATTTCATGATTGCCCTTTTCATTTTTATATCAGCCCATCTTGACGTACTGTACCTTGTATGATCATGTACACACTATGACCCCCGCAGTTTTTAAGAAAATCCTCTACGTTGTTTTTCTTTCTTTTTTTACTTCCTTCTTTTCAGACATAATGTGATCAATCATTTTGTTAGATATCCACTATGATCCAGAATATAATACTTGTAAATAAACAAATATATAGATTATATGTATTTGTATAATTTGACCCTCAAAATCTCATACTTAAAGTGGGGACAGAATTACAAAGGTTACAGAGGTTCTGCTCAGATCCAACTTCCTGGTGTTTTCTCTCCTTCTGAAACATTCTCTCTTCAACCCTGCTCCCTGGTCTTTAATTACCACTTGCTTTATTTGCCTTTAATTTCCCCTGCTAGCAGTTAAACTGGGACACATGCCAGCCTCTGTTCCCATACCTATGGCCTCAACGAGGGTGGGACATCAACACCAGCCATCTGCTGGTACATGTTGGCTGTTAGTTAGGTAGTTAGTCTACTCTACTGGCAGGTAACCAACCATCATTTGGATGGCCTATTCCATTCTCAATCCGTTTGGCTGTGACTGTCCACTGGACAAAACGTTCCCTGCCCTGGCCTTAGCACAGGTCTACTGGAGACAAGATGGACTGTCACTGAGCAATCTGTCTCCTGTTTCACACCATGAGAGACTAGAGCAACCAGAGGGGTTTTAAACAAATGTATTGATTATATGTATTTCAACAATTTGACCCCCAAAGTCTCCAAGTAA
Source organism: Rondeletia loricata (assembly GCA_900302605.1). Classification (NCBI taxonomy): domain Eukaryota; kingdom Metazoa; phylum Chordata; class Actinopteri; order Beryciformes; family Rondeletiidae; genus Rondeletia; species Rondeletia loricata. Next base: position 3,897 of record OMLI01018085.1, read on the forward strand.
AGATGGAATTACAAAGGTGGAGATCTCTCATATGAGAAACTATAGCAACCACATTCCTTGATAGTTTCACATAATCCCCCAGAAAGTCCCAAGTTGTCCAACTGCCTAAAATGCCAAGATGTTAACCATAAATATACTGTTGGGCAAATACAGCTATGCTAAAGGCCATACCTTGTTCAGTTGTCGACGCCAATATGGGTGCAGACTGCTCGGTCTCTCTGCCCCTGAAACATGACATGATGATTTATTTTCTCCTCAGAGCATTGAAGCCTTGTATAGAACCATACCATGTGTTTTTGTTCGGTCGTGTTTTGTTATGGGATGCAGAAAGAAAATCAGGACTCAGTGAAACAGAGCCGTGCGATGCAACCAAGGGAAGACAAAGACAACAAAAAACTGGCTGCGAATTCACATTTCCAGCACGTCCTTTCTGAATAGTGGGAACCTTGAGATGTTTCATAATGAACTCAACCCTGAATTGAGGACTTTTTTTTAAATGGAACTCAATAGACTGGTAAAGAGCCCATGCCAAAACTGAAACCATGGAAGTGTTTGGAAGCTTGTGCAACGTGTTAACTCTTTTGACTTCATGTAAAGATGCTAGACTTTTGAAAACAGCCGCCAAATTACCGGAATATGTCGCCGAAAATGGGGGGAAAAGTAACAAAAGAGAAAAATTACAACAAAAGAATAGAACATATACATACAACAGCCAACAAAGAGAAAAATAACCCAAACTCAGCAAAATAGTTTTCCTTTGTATGAGGGCCAAGTGCTATCGCTTTCAAACTGTTACTTCTAACTGAAACAATAACTGGTTTAAAACCACTGTGTATGTAGATATGTTGACTTTGTATTAAAGAAATGTTGTCTGAAAACCACTTCGCCTGTGTCATTTCTGCCAGTGTGATATGCGGTGGTGTGGTGTTTCATTCAGATGTCCCTACCTACCTATCTGTCTGCATGTCTGTCCATCTATCCTTCTTTCTGTCTGTCTGTCAGCCTGCCTACCTACTTACCTGTATATGTTTTATGCAGTTCTGCAAATTTTGATATATTTAGTGTAATAGCACCCGGTAAATCACTCGTTACTCTGGAACCTGCATTGAAAAATCCACGTTACAAGAGCTTATAGACCGACTGATGAAGCGCATTGTCCATAGGCGGCTTGGTTATCTTCCTCCCATATTTGTCCACCAGCCTCTTTTACAAATATACCCTTCGTTTTCACTAAGCCCTTCTTCAAGCTTGATAAATGCCACCCAGACAGGCCGATGTGAGCGCCGAGCTAAACCTTCACCTGTTGGTATTTGCTCTCCCATCTGTCCTCGAGTGAGGCTCTCCACACGTCTGATGATATAAAATATAAAAATGTAGGCTAAAGAATCCAGCCGTGTAGTTGTCGACTGTCCCAATATTTCAAGAGCTCGAAAAATGGCTCTCCCAAGACCTCGTTGTTTACGACCCCTCGATTCACACACCCAGATCGCCTGCAGATATTCTGCCAACGAGCCGCTTGTCACCCGAAACTGCAATCCGTTACAAGATTCTGTCGAGTCACGAGAGAAATATCATTTATTAAAGGCTAATATATGCAGTATGACACCCTGCTTCAAGGTTGTTACTAATTGTCTGCTTGGGGAGCTGTGTCCCAGTCCATTCTGTTTTAATAGCGGCGAGCAGACAGACCGAGTGTGAGGGTAGGCGAGGGAGTGAATTAGGGCGGTGATTACGCAGTGATTCAGACAGAAGCTCATTAGGAGCCAGCTAAGCAAGCAATCAACGAATCAATGTGACATTGGACCCAAAAGCCACAGAAATTTGTAATAAATGGCAAAGCGATAAATTGGATTATCCACACCCCCGTGGCCGAGCGCTTTCTGTTGCAAATGACAAATCAATCTAATCAGGCCAGGGGAAAAGGCCAAAAGAACCAGAAGAAGGGCCTGGTAATGTGTCTGAGATGTTGCTTGTTTGGGGCTCTGGTTTTCCACAGGACGTTTCTGTATGATATTTAGGGTTCTAAAATATTCATGACAGACCATTAGGTGTTTATGACCACCTTTTATAAGCGTGGATTTACTGACATTTGGACTCAAGCCAGAATAGTAAAGGTGTCAGAGGGCCACCCTGCCGCAGATTCACCAAGGAGAAATACAGCTCGCCGTTGAGATCCCGTTGATGTAAACCAGCAGTCATGGTGCAAAAAATTATAATAATTAAATATAATGGTCCTTAATATGAGGGATGGACTGGGCTTCACGCTGCAGCCTATTGTAGATGACATGAAGTGAAGTCATGTTACTGAAATGGCATTGATATGGATGATATTGATAGATATCTGGAAATGTGTATGGAAAATGACCTAAGTAGAAGAGTAGCTCACTAAAAAATACTCAAGTTCTTAGTTACTGTCAAGTGAAAATTGTCAAGATTTTGTGAATGTTCCAAAATCTTCCCTCCAAAAATGAAGGGAGAAGAAACGCAAACAATTTGATCATTTGGTCATCATCAGCCCCGGTGTTTGGTCTGGTTCCTATTTACTTATCATCAAAAACACTCCAAATGTAAGGGCTCTTCTAATCTATCCAAGTAGAGTAACTTGAGTAGATGTAAATAGTTGCTGTCTAATCTCTGCAAAAATGCTGTTTTCACCCTCACACCTGGAGAACCATGGCCAGTTCTCCCATAAGGCTTTGCTGCCATCTGCAGGATACAATCCAGCATTTAATCATTCTGGTAACCAGACTGAAGGGTATTTTCCATTCAATTAAATCACAGATGAACATAGATGATGTACTGAAATGTGTTGTGTTCTCTAGAGGCTCTTGCTTTCTCTATGATAATTACTCCATCATGCAATGTGCTTAGTAATGCTGTTCAGCAAAGACTTGCACACTTTGTTTTGGTATAACAGCGCATGGAATCTGTGCATTAAGACAGTTAATTAGCATGGGGCTTTTTCATTGCATACAAAATGGGGATTTCTCTTTGTGCTTTGTGGTATTTAGATGAAGCGACCACAGCAAATGAAGAGTTTTGCTCCACAACCCAATATCCACTTTTGAACAGTGACACCCCCTCTCACAAAAAGACTGCTTACATGAAATAAAAACTCCAAATATGTATCATTTTGGAATGAAACCCTTGAACTATTCCCCTTAAGCTAGCTGAGAACTGCCTGTGTGAGCATCTGCCAGCAGTAAACAGCGACATTATGAATCTGCGTCGCGACACGACTCCTGTTGATGCCCCCTTGCTGTTATTTCCTATAATCTGTCTCTTCTTCCCTCCGTCTTTCCTTTCCCTCTGAGTCCAGGCAGAGCTCTACCACTGACTGATCACTGCTATTAAAACAGAATCATGTTTGACTTCCTCTCTCCCTCTCCATCTCTCTCTCCCTCTCTTTCTATACTATCTCTCCCCCTCTCCTCTCCTCTCGGGCTCTCTGTTTCAATTTGACATATTTTTTTCCAGAGTCTCTTCCTCCCTGTCACCATCGCAGTGCCCTGCTGTCTGTGTTTGAATGAAAGTGTAAGTGTAATTTTGGCATTAGACATAGGCACTGCACTGCAAAAAGTTTGGGCAAATAGGGTGAATCTACTGCATCTCAATTAGGTGGGATGGAACACTCTTCTCTGTTGCAGCCCCAATTTGTGATTCAGGCTGATACGATGTATTTTTACATAAAAGTCTTGCCTAGTGTTGTTTGGAAGTCTGCAGAAAAAGGCACTTATTGGAGTCAAGGGTAAATTCATATTTGAAAACAGGAAGCCACGGCACTCTTCTTTTTCTATGGCTACCTTACATGTTTCGGTATAAATGTACAGATGTCTTCCTATGCCAATTTTTTGCACACAAAGAGTGCCTTGGCTTTCTTTTTTCAAGTATTCCTTTAATCTTGCATTCCGTTTTAGATCTTACATTTCTTAAAACAATTCATAAATTCTGCCATACTGGTGTAATCGTGTGTCTTGTTTCCAACTGAACCTGTTTCAGGAATTTTCTTGATTCCAGTGACGTCGTGAACGAGTTTGACTGATCTGCCTTATTTCAAAATACCTTTGAGAAACTTCTTGAAACAAGTAAGACTGAATACAAATCAAATGGCTTGTTAAGGGGGAAATGTTTTACAGTGTGTAGCCTTGTTTAAAGATTCTCTCCTGCAGATTCTGCCAGACAGTGCGATATTTCCTCCCTAACGCTGTCCAAAGCATGCTCTCATAGGTTGTTTAATCCAGTGTGCAAAGTGGAAAGTATTTTGGCCCAGTGGCTGAGAAAAAAAGCCTCATCTCTATGTGATCCTGTTATGGCATTTTTTTTTTTTTTTACGTGTCCATACAAGGACAAGGAATGTCTCAGATTGGAATCACCCTTGTGCAGATGGTGGGTATTGGCTAGGCTTTATCTTCTTATTAAGAGTCACCGTTTATCTCACACCCTTGGTCCAGTTCTCTGCTCAGTTTGTGGGACTTGTAATTTTGAGCAGAGGACAACTACAGTTTATCTGCTGTCCCAACAAAAGTATTGTTGCTACAGAAGTGAAATGCGTGTAATTTAATAGTATATGTGGGTGTAATTTTTGTTGATATTATATCTAAAACCATGGTCATGACCTTTGACCTTTAAAACACACTACGTAGTTACTGCTTCTTGCCTTTGGAGGGCAGTACAAACTACACAGTACTACACAGCATGGTGTGGCTTAGCAGAAAAAAAGAGACAGAGCTCTACCTTTTGTCAAAAAGGTCAAAAAAAGACATGACAGTACTGGCCACGCTGTTTCAGAAGTGCAGTGCAGAAACACCACACAATGACCACTTACCACCAAAGATGGAGACAACATTTTGAGATTAACACTTTAATGTGGGTCCATCAACAGCCACGAGTCTTTGGACAAGACAATGAATCCTCTACCTGCTCTCTCATTGTATGTTGTGTCAGCTAAATGTGTAAAATATACAGTACGTCACAAACTAGGCTCAGGGAACTATAGAGATAATAGTCCAATAGTGGGCAATGGATCATAGGAATGATGATGGGGAAGAAAATCTGTACAATTCTACACACTGTGTAATCCTCTCAAGTTCATTTTACAGTAATCTGAAACCAACAGCAGTGGAACTTCCCTTCAACCAAATCACATTCTAGGATTGCAACAAATTTACATGATAGTCCAGCACAAGAGATTACTGTAAGCATGTCCACATGAACGCACATGAATCACATTCTGGAAGATTATGGCGCAGGGAAATTGAATTTAGGCCGAAAAGTGATATCTTAATGTACAGTAGCTGCAAAAGAAGAGTATCTTTCACCATTTTCTAGTGCAAAAACTAAAATTGAACAGCATAATGCATTAACCAATCCTCACACAGAAACAGCCTAACAGAGAAGAACCCAGCTCCTCTTGCATCTCATAGAAGTGATATGCAGATTTTTTTCCCCATGGGCTCCAGGCTAACTTGCCTTCCTGTTTGTTTACTTGTTTGTGTTGGCTTTTATCCCTTTAATTGCATTGGGGAAATCACTGACGTTGACGTTTTCTTCCACCAATTAAGCATGACTTCTAAGGCACTCCAGGATAGGGAGAGCAAACTCTGGCCATATTTTATGCGAGGACAAACCCTAAAGAAAACAGCAGCGCTAACGACCTCTTCCGTTCTTATATGCACTTATAATTGTGGCCGTCGTGTACTGCTTATTCGAGGGACATGAGGACATGATGAATGGCCTTCTGGTGGGCCTACGAGGTTAAAGTGACAGTAGTATTATTACTGTATACGAAAGTTCAAATTAAGCGGGCATAGTTGAGCCGTTGGATTAATGCGAGTGCAATGCTGACTCGAAGGGCTTTGCGCCTAATGGTTTTTGTCTGGGAGTTGTTTTGCTCCAGGAACTAGAGCAAAGCTAAGCTGTGAGGGAAAAGCCGAATTAGGGCGCTGTCATGAGAGGTGCTCGTCAGTCAGCCTCCTTTGGTGAATTACTCTTTTTGCATTTTAGGCATTTGGTTGATGTTCTTATCCAGAGTGACTTAAAATGAATAAGGACACTTCAACAGGAGCCATGGCTGTTGGTGGACACATCGGCTGTTGTAGGGATCGAACCTGTGACCTTTTGGACGGTCTTTCTAACCACTAAGCCCATGATTGAAGGGTCATAGATCTAGATTCCTGCAATTGCCTATATGTGTCCATCAACAGCTATACGTCCTGACGAAGTTCCCCCGAGCAAGACACTGAACCCATGCCTGCTCACTCAAAGCCTTAAATGTGAAGGTCAAAACTATGGCCTGTTCGGGCAGTAGGGTGCTCTAGTGGTTAGAGAGATTGCCCAGTAACGTCATGGCGCTCATTACCATGTGCTAGTCAGATGACTCATGCCTTTCACCTTGAACAATTGGCCTCTTCGCTTCTGTTCCAACATGCCTGCACAGATGGCTGGGAGCGAAGAGAGAGTTTGCCCACATTTCAAATACCTTCTTTTTCAGCTGTTTTTCAAGGCGCATTCGTGTCTGCGAGGAGATGGGGAGAAATCATCTGCAACAAAATACGTCTGTCGTGTCTGCGCTGCAGCTATGGGGAGATTTGCCACAGGTATGACCTTCTGACAGAGTTCGAGCAAAGTTCGCCGAGTCGTTTCTCTAACGTAGCTTGGGGCTCTGTGTTTTTTTTCCGCAGCACTTTTACAGCTCATTAGGCAGAAAGCAAAACAGCATGCTTGGGCTGTTGTTCTCAGATGGATGCATGTCAGTATGGCGGCTACGGGACTGGATACTTACGTTTGACTGACAATGATGAAGTACCGTGTGTGTGTGTGTGTGTGTGTGTGTGTGTGTGTGTGTTTTATCCTAAATGTATCCAGGGGAAGTTGACTGAGCATGAGCAGGTGTGGGAACAGCTAAACCACCGCTGACAGTGAAGCTTTGCAGAAGGCCTTGTTCTGCTTCGTCTTCGAGACTGGGCTCTCTACTCCCCTTAGTACTTTTCTCTTTATTCATGCAGGAGATAGCAATAGGGAGACAGAGTATGGAAGACACAGGAGAGAAAGCTCTGGTAGGATTTGATCCTGTAGGCCAGAAGTGTGCATGTGATTGGTCTGAATCAGGTTTTCAATCATGTGCCGTCGAGGTCCGAGAGTCTGCAGGTTTTCATTCCAATCAAACACTACAGCAGCTTGTTTCACTGATTGCCACACCTTTAATCTGATAGGAGGAACTATTGAGTGAAATCAGCTGCTGCAGTGTTTGGTTGGAATGAAAACCTGCATATTTACATACAGGCCTTGATGACACATGGTTCAAAACCACTGTTCTAAATCACTCCACTATCTATGGGCAAGGCCTTGTACTTTTCTATCTAATCGAAGAGATTAAGTGACTGAGTACTTATGCTTGTATGGTAAATCTAGGCATTTTGGACACCAAGATAAGCCGTAAACAGCAGCCTCTGTGATGCATATAAGATTTAACATTTAATTTGTTTTCCCAAACATGCCATTGTTGAATAAATGCAGTTTGTAACAATCAGAGGTCGCAAACATCCACAAATCACCAGCAAAACATAATGTAAGTACGTAAGTAAAACTTTATTTATATAGCACTTTCTAAAACACACCGTTACAAAGTGCTGCACATAACAAAAAGGGAGATACATACAAAGATAGGCCGACATACAAATGAAAAGTAAATATACAATCAATCATCAGAGAAAAGAAGGCAACAAAACAAAATGGCAACAAGCAACTATACTATTATAAAAAGGCTAACCTATAAAAATTTGTTTTAAGGCATTGCTTAAAGCAATCAACAGATTGGGCTGATCTGATAGCTTGGGGGAGACTGTTCCAGAGTGAAGGGGCTTTGTTTTTAAGACTGGAGCGAGGAGTGGATAAAAGGCCTAGGTCGGATGATCTGAGTGACCGAGCAATGGTGTACGGGCTTAGCAGTTCAGTTCTCATGGCTAGGCCATGTAGAGCCTTATAGGCAATTAGGAGAATCTTGAAATCATTCTAAATCTCACTGGTAGCCAGTGAAGGGAGGCAATAACTGGGTGATGTGGGATCTACGACTGGACTTAGTTAACAGGCTGAGACAGAGCAGATTGACTGAGGCAGGTAAAAAGGGCATTACAATAGTCTAGACGTGAGAAAATTAAAGTATGAATTAAAAGCTCCAAATCTTTGGCTGATAGAATGGATAACATTTTTGCAATATGTCTTAGTTGAAGGAAACAAGACGGAATGAGCTTGTTAATGTGTTGGTCAAAGTTCAAATGTTGGTCAAAGATAACGATAATGATGTTAGTGGCGAGGGGGCCAATACAGTGTTTGACTTCGCTAGTGAAATGATCAGGACCGATTACAAGGACCTCAATTTTATCAGGGTTTAGTTTGAGAAAGTCCTCAATGGTAGCCAAACAGTTCTGGAGAATGACAAGATTATCTATCTTGTTAGGCTTAACAGATAAATACAGCTGAGTATCGTCAGCATAACAATGGTATGAGATACAATCAAAGCGGCTGAGCAGTTGGCCTAAGGGTAACATTTATAAAGAGAATAAAATGGGTCCGAGGATTGACCCCTGAGGAACTCCACATAATAGAGGAGCAGGTGAGGATACAAAATTGTCCATATAAACATTAAACAAGTAGGAGGAGAACCATGTAAGGGCAGTACCAGAGATACCGACCCAGTTGCAAAGCCTATCAAGAAGAATTTCATGATCAATGGTATCGAACGCCGCAGTTAAGTCAAGGAACACCAAAATAGAATATTCACCTTTATCCGCATGCATAAGAATGTCATTTGTCACTATTAGAAGTGCCGTTTCGGTGCTCCTCAATCACCTTGAGGAGATAATCCGCAACTGCTTTTTCAAGTATCTTAGATGGCAGTTTGGATATAGGTCTGTGTGTCACCTACACAGAGCGTCGTAAAGCTTGGGAAATGGCAGCCATACGTCAGATACTACATGACGGTAGAGGAGAAGGGGGATTTCCTCTGCTCGTTGCTTGAACTTTATGCTTCTCATCTTGGCTTTACGCTGCAGCTCACATATCCAGTGTACGTAGCTCAGGGGATTGCTTGTGCTAACGATCCGGAACGATGTATATATGTACATTCAGTAGTCAGTCACTGTGCATTCAGGCAGCATAGTACAGTATAGCTGTAGCTATAGAGATGGACGATGAGTGTCCTGCAGTGCATAGGAACAGTGTGTCATGATATATTGTAGTTATACTGAATAGGGTGAAATGCCTCCTTTGAGCAATATCACTAAAATAATGTCTGCTTGCAGTGAAAATAGCATGGGGAAATCTAACGCTAGTGCTGCAACAATTATCCATCTAAACAAGTAATTTAATCTTGTATTGAGTATTAAATTGTACTAAGAAAGTGAAAAACATTGGCCACTGGAGTGAGATAATCTGTTGTTTTCAGTGCAGATTCACATTATCAACAGAGTTTACTTCCACCATGAAAGGATTATGTGACAATCCCACGAATTGGAAACGCCATTTCCACCTGTTCGCCATGTGGAAAAGGTGAGCTAATGGTTAAGTTTAGGCAAGTAAAACAATTTGGTTAAGGTTAGGTTAAGGCTTTGGTCATGGTTAAATAAGAAAAACTTTAGCAAAAATGTTTTACTTCACTCAAAATAGAAAACGTCTTGGTAGGACTTGGGAATTGAACCCAGGTTGTCAGCAGAAACTACTGCCTGTTTCTCCTCGTGTCTCCTCCATGTAATCCTTTCGTGGTGGGAAAACAAATTTCCCACGACTTTGCATTTGAAGACATCGTGCTCATTTCATGAAATGAGCACGATGTCTTCAAATGCAAA